>VYXB01007825.1:660941-696900 GCA_013397135.1 Pachyramphus minor | reverse complement strand
GAAAAAAAAAAAAAAAAAGGAAAAAAGACCAATGACACAAGCTCTTTGTTCTGGGAAGCATTTCCAAGCATGAAAACAGTATCAATGCTTTTATAGAACAATCTTTGCTTAAATTGTCTTAATGTCTTCATGATCTTTACTGTTTCCTCCAGATATGCCTTAAGTGAATGGTTTTCTCAGGTTATTCCATATGGTGTTCCCTCCCCTCCTATCCCCTCCCTCTCCTCCCTTCTTGTCTTTATACAGTGTAAAGGAATGATGGTCATGGCCCCTTGAAACTTTGTCACCTGTGAGTTTGAAAATCTACAGAATAATTGGTAGATTAACATACTGTGCAGGCTTGGCCCTGTTCCTGGCTTTGCTCTATGTTTTCTGTATAGTCTTAAGTGATGGCAGTGGTCAGTCTATCTGCAGGTTTGCTAATTTCTGAAACAATATGTGTGACACTACCTTAATACCAGTGATTTCAATTTCTATTTGAAGTCAATAAAGTCTGTTTTTAAGATCCTTAAAAAGATTTTTGTATGTAGGAATAATTTGCTTTGAATATTCTCTTCTAACTTACACTTTTTAAGTGTATCTATGCATTACATTTAGAAATCATTTGTATTGGATGAGGCATGTGTAGCATAAGACTTATTGGCTCAGTTCAGTATGTGTGACTGTAATGGGCTGAAGATCCAAGTACCAGTGAAAGGATGTGGTAAATTTTTCTTGGAGGTGGCAAAAGGTACTGTATTTGGAACTTTTAAAAACAGGTTGGTACACTGTAAAATATACTGCAGAGAAGACAGTGCTTTATCGGTAGAAAAATAGGCTGATTATTCCTGTAGGCCTCTCTGTGTACAACTGATGAAGCTGTAAATTGTAGTTATTTTATTTTACTTTCATTTCTCTGATTTTGTTCATGAGTGAAGCCCTCAGTTTCACCATAGCGAAAATGGTGATTGGCTAACTAAACCTTGTTTAGTTTCCCTTTAGTTTTCCCTTTCACTGCTAAGTGCAGAGTGAAACTTCAAGGGTGTAGCTAAAAAAATATTGATCCCCCCACCCCGAAAATTTGCAAGCATTTGACAATAGGACAGAATAGAAAAGTTGTCCTGATTGTGTAAGTCCAGTCTTTTGCTGTGCGGCCCTGAGAACACTTGAGCAATAGATGAATGCCAGGTGCTGTTGACTAGATAATGTTGTTGTTTCTACCTTGTGGAGTGTAGACTGCCTTTCATGCAGACCAATGGCGTGGGGCTTTCCCACACTTGCAACATTACTGGTTTTCCAGCAGTATGACATGTCTGGTGAACAGAAGTTAAATTGCAACTGGAATGCCCTCTGCTGAGGTCGGCCATCAGTGGGCAAAGCTGCACTGCCCAAATCAGCACAAGTGAGCCCTGTAAAACACAGTCATTTTGAAACACTACACCTTGGGATTACAGCTGTTACTTTCTTTTAGCTGCAGATTCATAGCGGGCTCCTCTCCAGCTTGAGTTTCTGGGACATCTTCCTGCAGCAGGTGTGGCTGAGAGGGCATCTAAGAGCTAGAGGAACCGTGAACTGGACCTAGTCTGCAGAAAGTGTTTCAGTGGACTTGAGTCAGGTGCATGAAAACAATGAGGCATATGGATGCAGATGGACATAATTGTGCTTGATTCAGGCTGATACCTGAAATATGTGGATGTTTGTGCTTTAAGACCCTCAGTCTGAGAGCTCGTTAAGGGGCTTGAATATTGATTCTGTATACATGTGTATACATGTGATGTCTGCCGTGAGGACTTGGAAGCCTGTGGTTTTGTTTGAATCTGGAGCTGGAGGGTTTTCTTCTTCATTTACAGCCCTTCAGCCTTAGAAAAGGCAGTTACAAGTCTTGAAACTTCAATGTAGAGATTGATTTAATCCAATTGGAATCTCCTAGAAAGTTTGTCCTGTGGTTAAAGCCACTTTTTTTTTGCTTCTTGGCACTGAAGTAAATGCTTTGGAAGGAAAAGAGTTTAAGGTCTGATCTGTTGGCCACTGCAGTTTTCTGGTGGTGGTGGCCTAGGAAAACAATTTCAAGACAATAGCTTAGGTTTTCAATCTCAATCTACTTCTGTATTTTTGAGGAGTTTATGTAAGTATAAATGTTCAAAAAGGTGTTTCTATATTCTGGATTGGAGTCACAAAGCAGTGCTAAAAAAATATTGATTCTGTATACATGAAAACAACCTCTAGTTGTTTTTAATTATTTATGTTGTGGCACTTTCCTTGGCTGTGAAACGCATACCGTGGATTAGCCTGAGAAAATGGGTGATGTCATTGAGGTTTTGAGCAGTGTAAGCATTAAAAAGTAGGTTTCTGTTGTAGTCTCTGATGTGTTTGACAAGACGAAGGGAGAGAGAGTGAATGAAGCAGGATGTTAAGTTGGGTCCGTGAATGAAGCAGGATGTTAAGTTGGGTCCGTGCAGTCTTCACCTGTAGTTTGCCATTTCAAGTACAATGCAGGTTGTTAGCAACTGAAATACTTTACCAAACGATGGCAGTTTTCTGTTGTAAGTGATAATAAGAGTGGATGTTTGATTTCATGTAAGGCTTTAGAGAAACTCCTTGAGCCTTAGAGCAACATTAAGCTTTTTTTTGTCTGATTAAAAGTTAAAGCAGGACACTGAATCTGTGTCTACAGACCATGGTATCACACAAACTGTCTCATCTCTGGCTGATTTACCTGCCAGGTTGAGCTCTGTGTGGCACATCTTTTTTTATGTCAAACTTCACGTGACTATATGGAAACCTCTGATATCTCTGTTTCCTCCGATAAATAATGCTCACTTGCATCTCTTTCCCTATAACTCTAAGGGAATCCTGGGAAGGGAAGGATACCAAGCCTATGCTGTTTACTGAACCGCTTAGGTGAGAATGAACCTGAGCTTTACCCTCCCCATATTTTGATCCTTAACTACAAGGAGGTGGTAATGTTTTGTGCCTGTATGGTGCAGGATGTACAGCACAGTCCTGGTCTGTGAATGAAGTTTATGGGTGCTAACATGATCCAAATGATGTTGACAGTCTGCAGATCTAGATACTGGACTGCTGTATGGACCAGTGTGGCAGAAGCAAGATCTATTGCAGGTGTAAGTGGACTTGAGAGAGAATAGTGAAGAGTCTGATTGTAATCCATTAGACCACTGTTTTGAAATAACATTCCTACATCTTGCTCAGAGTGGTATGTGTGCAAATGGAGATTTTTGTAATTAACATCTATATATAAGCTTGAGCACGGTCAAGAGGAGTACCATCCTGACTGTATTACAGAGAGAGGATTCATTTTTGCATGGTCTTAAGTAGTGAGAGTTTTCCCTGTTTATTTTTTCACTCTGCAGAGGCCAAAGATGAATGGAAGGGCATAGAGAGTCTGGATTACAATTTGTGTCATAGTTTGACTAGGAGAACATTTTCTTTTTGAAGAGAGAGTTGTAAGTTTGAATCCACCTAATATAGGCAGATGCTTATAATCAGATGGGACAGATGTCTGCCTTCTGGGCCATGCACAGGGTTCAGCACTTGCTGCTGGATTGGGATTACTTGATTAAAATCGCAGGATCTTAGCAGCAGCCTGAATGTTAATCTACAAAACACATTGTCTCATTCTGGATACTATTTTTGTGTTAGACGTGAGCACGGTGTTTGATTTAGTACAGTGTTGCTGCAACATTTGTGTGTTACACAAGCAGTTATTAAAAAATGAGAATGGAATCAAATATTGTGTTACAAGACAGCTATGGATATAAACTAAACGGGTGATGTTTTCCAAAATTTTCCTGAGTGCTTCAGTGATTCTGTAGATTTGGCAGTTCTGGTAACAGTTTCTGTAACTGTACCAGAAAAATGTTTGATATATTTGATACCAGTAATTTGATACCTCATAGCAATTAGATAGGCCTGCCTTATAGTTGGTGTTGAACTACAGAAATATTTTAAGTATAAAGGATGTTATAATATACATGAACTAGATCCTAAGAAAGTTTAGCTTTTCAAAATGGAAATATCTAAGATCTAGGAGCATCCATCATTTTTTTTTTTTTCTTTAGTGCCCTCACAGAAAATGTGATTAAAAAGTGACAAGGAAAACATTTCAACTGCTACTAAATATTTCTTCTCCCTATTGGCTTCCAAAATTCTAATCAAGCATTCATCTAATGTTATATGATTTAGCTGTTGAGATGGGTATGTCAGCATGTCCAGTATAGCACTATAGAGAGAGAATGCTTATGTGGTCTATGCATTACATTTTAAATCCTGTTTCTCTTGAAGCACAGACTCAAATCCTGGAAGGTTAACTAAATCTTCTGTCCTTCCATAGTAGATATGAGTTGTCCAGTGCTCTAAATACCTGCTAGTCTCTCTCCACCATTTATTTTGCTTTGTTATTTAAAGAAGCTCTGCAGATACTTCTTTAAATCTTTAATCAATCTCTTCAGTCATTAACACTGATGTTTTTCTTTCTTTTAGAACTTTTTGCTAACAAGTTGTCACTATCCTTTTCAGACCCCACTGGGGCTGGATGTGTTGTGTGTTCTCTAAAGCAGATTTCTTAGTGCTACAGTCAGTCTGAAGTGCTGGCATTGCCAGGTATCAGGTTATGAGTTTGCCGAATAGTCCAGGAGAGAGAGAATGGGGCTGGGACGGTGTTTGGAAGAGCAATCTCCACAGAAACACTTTGTATGTAGAACATTCCTGTTATGGTGAGGCAGTAGATCTCGGGATGTAGTTTTAGAGAATCCTGCATGGTTTCAAGTCAGCTTTTATGAGGAAGTATGAAGCCAAGGCCCAGACTAGTTGCTATAGTTAAAGTATTTATTTTAGAGAATTTTTACACAGACTGTTACCCATTAAGTTGGTGTTACAGTTAAGTTGCTGAATTTTCTTTACTTATATTATCCTTGCTATAAAAAGTATGGCTTTTGTGATAAGCAGTTGGATAACATGTATGCTCTTGAAAAGCAGCTTTCTTCTGATCTCAGATGTGCCTGTACTTCAGTGACATTACAGAACTTACGTTTATGCACAGGAGCCATTTTATTATCTCAGGTGTTAAAAAATAAAAATGCCTATTTATTTTACATGCGTCTTTTAGGTTGTAATTCCATAATGTCTTCCATTGAACAGCTTTATTTGAAAAATTAGTGCCATCCTCTCTCTTCACAAGTTGCTCATGTTCTCTCTGCCTTCAAGAGAATAGTGCTGTTGATCTTCTATTTGACATTACACTCATGTAAAATGTTAGCAGAACCTCAGCCTACAGGAAGCCTCTGGAACTAGGTCTGTATAGTTTCCTATTTTGGGATGAAAGACCTGTAGAAATTAAGCTATCAGTATAACAGCTCTTGGCATGCCACGTGTTTTAATTCAAAGCATTTTCTTTAACTAGTACGTGAGCAATTTCAGATACTAAAATAGTTTTTGAAAGTGCTCTCTCTCCAGCTGGTGATAATGATTACCCTGGATTACCCTGTTTGTAACAACCACAGATAATATGTGTGGTCTGTTAAAATCAAGAAATACCCATCCTTAATTTCTGCATGTATACTTAAAGGGATATACAAGCTCCACTGAACAGGATAGACAGAAGAGAACACTTCAGTGACCTTCCTCTACCCTTCTTTCACAGAGCTGAATGTGTATATTGGCCAGTGATTCCATAGCTTGGTCTTGCTGGGGTTTTGTTTGTAGGTTTTTTTAATTGGGTTGTGTTGGTGGGGTTTTTTTTCCTTTCCTTCAAATTTTATATTTGCACTACTTTGGTTAAAAATTGTATAGCAGCTAAGTCTGAAGACTTCAGAAAAGCAGTATGTGTCATAACAAACTGAGTTCTGTAGTATTCCATTATAATTTTTTTTTTTAAAGTATTTAGGCTCATGGTTGACTCATCAGTCTTGAAATCTTCTAATCTTGCCCAGAGAGATCTGGAGAAATTGCTTTTGCCAGCAGAAAAAAACCATTGTGCAAATGTGAATGCTGGTTTTTCTTTATTGAATTCAGACAAATATATTACCTCTCAGGACATTCACAATTTATTTTTCAGCTCTGCTTTAGAATTAATAGCTTCAAAACTAGCAGTTTTACCTTTGAAATATGTGACCCCAACAGATTGATTTCCTGATCAGTTCATTTACAGTATGCTTACAGTACTGCTGCAGGCACAGTTGCAGCGTGTGTGGGCATATCCGAACCAGCAACCTGCCCAAGCACCCAGTGTTTCCAGCAAGCCTGAGCCATGTGCCCTCCAGCCTGTGCTGCTCTGCTCTCCTCTGCTCTTGCTGGAGTAAAGCTAGCACCAGTGTGCCTGCTTGTGCTGCTTGCAGCAAAGATACAGCTCTAGAATTTGTTTAATGTTGGTTGCCTCTTATGTTTGTTATGCCTTGTTTTTGTTTGGGAAGTTTGTTTCTAAAAAGGACTTGATGGAAAATGTAAGTCAGTTGGGGTCTTCTTGCAGGTGGTCAGGCCTAGATACATTTTGACCAGCTTTGCCAGAGCTGCTGGAAGCCTGCTATTGCTAGACTAATGTAGGTTAAGAATATGTCTTGATAAAATGTTAACATACTTAAGCACCTAGAAATATGGTCTGCCCTCTAAAAGGCTTCATCACTGATATGCATCATCAGACAGATGAAAGAGGTTTCCTGTTGATTCAAGGCTATGTACTGCTGTGCCAAAACAGAAGAAAGTATAGCTAAGCAAACCACAGTAATTTTATCTTAGTGCATCCTTGCCTTTGCTGAATTTTCATTAAAAGATAGTGAACTGTGTATTTGTATGTTACATTTCTGTGTAGTAGTAACTTTTCTTTCTTATCTAGAATTCTTCACATTTACTGCAGTGACTGTATACTGAATACTGAAAAGCAGTCACAAAAAAATCACAATCTCCCAGACACATGAGTGTGAAACGTGTTCAGCAAGTCTGAAAATGCCTTTTTTCTTTCTGCTGGTGTGAGAAGCTCCCTCTGTGATCCTGAGAAGTCAGGTATATCCTTGAAAATTGGGGAAATGCAAGGGAACAATGCAAAAATTCCCAACTTTTATCTGGGACTGTTTGTTCCACAGTAATTGCAAATAATATTTAAGATTAAAATGTTAGAGATTTGTAGAAAAAACTTGTTTTTCTTTCTTTTATTAATCTTATAGATTTAGTCAGATTAGTATTTTTGTCTGGATACTTAGTGTTCCCATGTAAGTTTTGGTTTATGAAAGGAAAGCTGCTGAGACCTCACAAGATTATTTGTCTAAACTCTTTATTTCAAAATTATAAGCTACTAAACGAAATTTTAAAAGTAAATAACATGAATGTTATTTCAGTATTCATTCCTGATGCTGGAAACCGAGTACAATCCAGCTTGCCTTTGTGTAGTTGCTTTGATGTGTTTTGAGCAACCAGGAGTTAGGGTTGCTTTTGCTGTTCAACCAGGGCTGAAGTATGATTTAAAATTGCTCAGTGGGTTGGTATATTAAATTAAAAATATCTAATGGTGCCATTTCACACTAGAGCTGTCTGCTAAATGACTGTTCTTCTTCGAAATAAAAGGAATTTATTGTGGTGCCATGGAAAGGGACCTCACAATCCTGGTTGATGGCAAGTTGAATCTGAGTCAGCAGTGCCCTGGCAGCCAGGAGGGCCAACCCTGTCCTGGGGGGCATCAGGCAAAGCATCGCCAGCCGGTCAAGGGAGAGGATTGTCCCGCTCTGCTCTGCACTGGTGCTGCCTCACCTTGAATATTGTGGCAGTTTGGGGCACCACAAGAAAGATATTAAGCTCTTAGAGAGTGTCCAAAGGAGGGCAACGAAGATGGAGAAGGGCCTTGAGGGGAAGTCATATGAGGAGAGGCTGAGGTCACTTGGCTTGTTCATCCAGAGTGAGACTGAAGGGAGGCCTCATTGTGGTCTAGAGCTTCATCATGTGGGAAAGCAGAGGTGCAGACACTGATCTCTTCTCTCTGGTGACCCAGTGACAGAACCCGAGGGAGTGGCATGAAGCTATGTCAGGGGAGGTTAGATGAAGGTTCTTCGCCCAGAGGGTGGTTGGGCACTGGAAAAGGCTCCCCAAAGAGGTGGTCACAGCACCAAGGCTGACAGAGTTCAAGAAGTGTGTGGACAACTCTCTCAGGCACATGGTGTGACTTCTGGGGCTGTCCTGTGTAGGGCCAGCAGTTGGACTTTGATGATCCTTGTGGGTCCCTTCTAACTCAGAGTGGTCTGTGATTCTGATATCCCGTCCTGAACCCCTTTTTACCTTGAAGTTCAGAATGAAAACATTCCAGGTTAAGGAAAAACAAGTCTGCTCTTACCATATGGTTTCCATTAAAGGTATTTGCACTTGAAAAGTCTGCATTGTATTAAATGTAAAACACCATAAATGCTGTAGTGTTTGGCTCTTTTTCAGCAGGATAACCTTTGAAACATAATTCCTCAATGCAGAAAACCTGTTAAGCATTGTTGTTCATTTATTAATAAAGCTTTATAAAAAAGCTTTCACTTTTCACAGCTGTTAATAAAACTAATTTAAGGCTGGCAGCAATGTTCCAGGTTGGGCCCTGCATGGTCACTCATCCATCTGTTGAGCTTGTAGTGCTAAGATGGCTTTATATAATGTCAGGGTTTTTTAGGATCAGGTCCACACAGAGAAAGAGATGAGTGCTGTAAATTCCTGGCTTTAAAGCTGGTTCTCACAGAAGGGCAAATAGTCAGAACAAGGAAAGTGAAGTCACTGTTTGTCCCAAGGGCTGAAATCTCTCCTTTCTTCACCTGAAACTGAAGAGAGCCAAAGACATTGCAAACTTTCCCTCTCTGTTTTACAAACTTGCTTTTTTCTCTTTCTGAAATTGTGACTAGTTCTGTAGGAGGGAGAGGTTTAGTCTTCAGTTTTGTTTGGTCCTCCACCTGTTGAAATCTGCTAACAAGAGCAGTGATTGGTGCCAATTGCAGTGTTTGGTTTTGTTTTTCTGTGATCTTGAGAAATATCTAGTACAAACTGGACCATGACCACCCACTCATTTCACATGAGCCATGGATCACTTGCCAGATGGCAAAGACTAAGGAACATAAGATTTAATACAGCAGATCTGTCTGTCTTATGCATTCTGTTTAGCTCAGAGTAAGATACCACTTCCTCTCCTTCCTTACTCACCCTGTCCTTGTGGTGGAGTAGTGAGCAGAGAAATACTTCCATGATGACTGTGGCAACTGTTTATATTCTGAGGTATGAGATTTCATTGTCCTTATCGGAGTTTGTGTAAATATGGTGTTGGTTTTGGTTAATCAGCTCTTTTCCTAAAGGAACACTTAATTGTAATGTTGTCCCAGGCTGACTTCTAGCAAATAAAATTCCCCAACCTCCCTTCCCCTGAAAAACCTTTGCAGGCCTCAAGTGAAAAGAAATATTTCTGTTGCTGTGTAAAAACTCTATTGAAAAAGGAGGTGTTGAGTAATGCATTTTGACAGTTTGCCACACATATCGGTTTATTAGTGATAATATACAAAGGTGAATCAACTAGAAATACCTACCAGTTCATCAAAGTACAGCTGTCCACTCTGCTTCTGTCCAATCTGAATGAAAGGCCTAAAGTAAGGCTGAAATCTTGCTGGATAAGATTTGTTTGGTAGACTACATTGCTGATTCAGGAAGACTCACACTTTAATTCAGTCAGTCTTAATTTATGGTCAAAGTCTATGCTTTAGGTCTTTTTAAATCATACTCTCTGGCAAGACATTGGTATTTTTGCTTCATGTCTAGAAAATGTAGAGAAACAGTTAACACAAAGCTTGTGCATTAAAATCTTGCACATTCAGTTGCCCTAATTTTTGCAGTTCACATTTCTTGGAGAAGAGTTGAGTATGTTTTTCAAATCTCTTTATGCTTGCCAAAAACAGTTGAAAAAAGGGAAATTTGGAAATTATTCCAAAGAATAATTTCTTCTATTATTACTATTGTCTTAACTGTTGCAAATGAGGGATTTTAATTTGTTGGAAGAATAGAAGGAGAGAGCAGTGCATGTGATAAGCTCACACTGACCCGAGATTTGTGTCTGGAGGCCCTCTACGAAGAATAGAGTGTCTTTTTTCCTAACCTGCATGGCTGCTTCACAGTTTCTAACACAATGGGGATATCTGTGTCCTAGTGATCATGTAGAGTAGTATGCAAAAGCAAAGTTCTGAAATGCTCCACAGAGGAGGAAGTGTGTGGCATATTCACGTGGTGAGTTTTTGCTAGTCTCCCTTACCTTACAAATAGGCCATTTGATAATTACAGTTGCTGTGCTAGACTCATCATCACTTCCAAATAAAAGAAACTTGAGTGATGACCCCTGGAGCTGTTTAAAATTCAGATTAAGATTGGAACGTCTTTGCCAGATACGAATAGTTACAGTAAAAGTTGCCTTTATTTGTTGAGAGTACTGTTGCAGTTGATAAACCTGAAATTGGTGTTGAATCCAGCCAAGCTTGGAAGCAATCCTCTACTTTGCTTTGAGGGAAGAAACCACTGGTAAAAGGTGAAATCAGCCTTTTGGGTAGCTGCTGCTGCTGCTTGTAAGTGTTGCCTTTGCTAAGTTCATCTGTCCTGATCTAAACCTGGCTTCCGTTTGTTTCTGGGAGGATTGCAGAATGCTAGACAGAAGTTGCAAGGCAACACCTTGCAACTTCTATGAGTCTTGTGTGTGTTCATGGAGAAAAGTTTGGAAGGGACCATAGGGAGTCATATCACTCTGCTCTCCCAAATACAGGATATAAGTCATGTATGTGTGTACTTGTATCCAAGCACTAATGGGGAGTGGAGATGGGATTGTTTGCTGAATTTAAGGTCGTCTTGGAAGAATGAGGAATTCCTCACTGTGATTCTGTGTGAGCAGCTTGCAAGGGAAGCAGGAGCCAAGAAAGCAGTGCAGAATTCATCCTTCCATCTCTCTGCACTGATCAAAATTGCTTTGTAATTTGAGGTAATGATTTGCTCAGTAAGCAGGACTACTATAGTCAAATTAGCTAATTTGAAGGATGTAATGAAGAAACAAAGAAAGAATGGGCAAAGAAAACATTTCATTTTCCAAAGTTTAAATCCAAAGTCTAATCTTATCAGTGACTGTTCACTCCACTCAATCAAAACATAGTAAACTATATTCTTCTGGATCACTGGTTATTGCCAGGTGGTATAGGTGCCCAGAAATTACAGTCATCTGGTTGTTCTTTCATGTGTGTGTGAAATTTGTTGCAGATCTTTGGCAAAGGTTACAAATGCAATCATTTATTCAGCACTCGAAGATTTAATGTTTACAGAGACGGAACTTGGCCAGAGGTAGTTTAGCAGCTCTGTGATAAGGTAGCATGGAAAAAGATTATTTTGCTCTGTCCCTGCTGTAATTAATCTTGTAGTGAAGCTCTTGTTGTCTAAGACTATAACAGTGGCAGCATTTGGAAACAATGTATTTCCTAAAAAAGTGGAAGAAATTCCATAAATAAAGTAAATATGGGTCTATACATATAAAAATGGTTTTTAACATTAATATATGTATTTAAAAATAGATAAATATGCAACAGATAAAATGAGGGGATTTTTAAGTAAGAGCTCTCAGCACTGCATGCATATTGTTGTAGCAAAAGGAATGATATTTTGAGGGGCAGGAAATTCTTCTGAGTTGTATTTACTTGGACCTAAGGGTGTTCCTTTGTTTCATCCACGTTTTCTCAGAAGAGTTGCTGAGTGCCAGCCCTCAAAACTATTGACTTTGCTTCTTTCTCTTGTCTTTAAATAATGCAATGTTCCACAGGACCTTTGCAGTTCAAGACATGGAAACTAAGTGTAAAATCTACCATCACTTGAATGCCACGTCTCTCTTAGAGCATACATAGTTGTAAACCTGCCATGTGATTTGCATGGATGAGCACCAGAATGATGACTGGCATCCTTTTTTTTTTTTCCCCCCTCTGATATTGGCTAAGTCTGTGCTTTAATTGCTTTGATATTCTAGAAAGCACAGAAGTGAGGTACCAGCACCTTCCCTAGCTGCTTGCATTTTTTCTCACCTTGCACCAGACTCCATTGTCAAGCTAACTCTTTCTTTATTGCAGCAAAAGTAAATCTGTGCATTGACCTGCTGTTTTCCTCCATACCGTGTCAGTATCTAAGTTTGCAGGTAGATGTGGGTTTTCTTTGAAGCCTGACAAGATGCACTGTGTGTTAGCTTGGTCTTGGCGTTGCATTAACGTGTTTTTCCATTCTGCTTGGACCACAGGCATAGTAAGATTGTGTTTGCCTGCAAAAGAGCATATAGCTGTACCCTGCAGATGTCTCAGGCTGAACATCAGAGCATAAATGTAGCATCAGAGATAAATAGCCATTGTCTGTCTGTCTACTGCTCCTATCACAATGTTGAGAAAGAAATAACAAAGCATCCCAGTATTATCAGTCTGTGGAAAGCTCTAGCTTTCCAAATGCTGCAATATTTGATTTACAGAGACTTAGAGCAGTTTTCTTGCAGCTTTTAAAACTCTTTATTTTGGTTAGTCATTTTCATGTCCTTACTCATTCGATTTTAAGGAAACAGTTTTAGGTCCTGGCTGCATTGTACTATAGATCAGGCAAGCTGGATAATAAATTGGCTTGTTGTTGATGTCTAAAGGAATGGAAGCACTGCTAGAAATGTCTAAGCAAGCTGGGCATCTCAATATTGGTGGACTGTTTCCAGGGGCTGCTGTAAATCAACCACGTATTCAAAACAGGACATTAATTGAAAAGCCTTTTCATATGTGTTATGAAATCTTTGTTTTCACAGTTTTCAGGCCCTGCAAGATGTATTTATGAATAGGCTACTGCATTTACACTTTCTTTAATGAAAGGTACATAACGTACAATTTACGTAGCTACACCAGCTAAGGATGTGATTTTTGTCAGAATTCTCAAGTAAGGTTGATTCTGAACAGTAAATGGATGGGTATCTACTCTCCCATGAAGGGTGGGTGTGTGGGTAACAAGCCTGTGCTCGGGAGCCATTGCTGGCAGTTTGGTTAAAGGTGTTCTTCCCTCTGAGTCAGGTCTGAGCCCGTGTTCTGGAGTAAAAGATTACTGCTAGACAGTGTGTTTGATCGATGAGATGCCAACCCATGGTTTTTACATTTTGTGCTCACCAAAACACCCCACATTTCTTGCATGGAGATCTAGGTGTTCCAGTTAAATCCCAAAAGAGATCTCTGTTTTCTTCCCTAAAATAGTCTTCAGATTTGACTTGGCAGAAGGATTTTTGCTTCCCCCTTCATATATATTACACTGTGTTTTAGTTTAACAACTCATTCTTAGTCACAGTGATGCATGGAGTTTAGCAGCAGTATAATTTCTTTACAGTGTATGATAGTTGATACAGCATAATGCAATTTTTCAGTGTATGAGAAATAATACATAGACTGTAAATTCTGTGTGGCCTTTGGATACTTTTCAGTGTAGTGGACAACAGAACTTCTGCTACTTCATCTTCATTCTACTTCATCAACATATACACATCTCTTACTGATTAGTTTATTTATTCTATTATATATATATACACTAAGAGATCTTAAGAGAAGCATTTCTTATGGACTTAGCTTCAGCATGGTCAAAGCAAAGGGGAGGTGAGGGAATTATGATTTTCTTCCCGATGTGACTGTGTTCCGGATTACTTTATTGGACTCAGAAATGGACAGTTGAATTGCATTTAACACTCAGTTGAATGAGGACTGTGTCAAAAATGCCTTTGCTCTTACAAGAGTCTGTCATGTGTAAGTTCTGCACTATCAGATGCGAGAGGATTAACATTTTAAATCACTGGAGGGCTGGGACGTGCAGTCCAGCCACGATACAGCTCTGAGATGTCATCTTTTTGTGCACTGTCCAGGTATGTTTCCTTCCAAAACTGCAGTCCCAAATGTGATTAAAAAGAGGTCAGAGAACAAATTAATCACATCATAGGGTGTGGCCTTGGTAGTACATCTTGTTTTATCAATAGATGATCTGGCTTCAGGGGAAAAGTGTCTCATTATCTGCCTTGTTGAAAGGGGCAAGAATTATATGAACAGGGCAACAAAGAACAACATTCCTTATGGGAATTCCTATGGGAAAATACCTTATGGGGGAAAACCCCTAAATTCATCATGTTAGAATGCAACAAAACAATCTGGAAAAAAATGCTAGTTGGCTTCCATCTGTGGCACAGAAAAGGAAATTAGCTTACTGTAAAAACTAAAACATCTGCATAAATTCTTAATGTAACAACTGCATATACACATGCAGCAAAGGATAAAAAAATTCAGAAGGCAGAAAAAAATACTGAGGTTTTACAGGATGACCTCCCTTTTAGTACAGAAAACAGAAGTCTGAAACCAGACCTAGTAAAAACACCTTTTTTAAAAAGAATTATATTTAAGCATGCATGTGCTATTTTGCAGGTTTATTTAGTATTCATTACAAAGGAAAGAGAGGCCAAGATCTGTATTAGGATCTAGTTCTGCTACAGATTTTCTTTGCTTATCTCTTTTGTTATTCTGCTTCCAAAAATAGGGCTAATAATACTTAGGGTATAGGGAGGTGAAAGTTTGGTTAAAGTCTCCTTCCAATGATATGCAAATTAGAAATAGAATTTCATTTGGAAATGAAAAGCAGTAATTAATGTTGCAACTGCTCACTGGGCTCAGCAATGAGACAAATCTACTAGAAATCAAGGAAGCAAGAGACAAAACCACTTCTGAGCTCTGCCAACAGGTCCTTCCTCCCTTTCCTACCACAGCAGAGAGTGCAACTGTGTGGGGTTCCCTGCAGCAGGTGAGATGCTCTTTCATTCAGGGACTGCTGGAGCACTGCCCTGAGAAGCACCAGTGGTGGAATGTAGAGCTGTTGACTGGAGAACTAATCCCAGGGGGAAAACAAAAATTGCTAGGAGGATTCATTTGAAAGAGTGTGAAGCTGCCATGCAGGTACCGCTTGCAAAAAAGGGTTGTACGCCTGTCTAATGTGTAACAGGCAGTAGAATATCAAAGGGATGAAATGCCTGAAGGAACAGCTGAATATTCAGAGTAAATGGCAGTGGGCAGCTGCCAAACTTTGCAAGGTGGAACAAGCTTTTAGTAGTGCTCTAAAGGAAGAGTAGACGGAATAGATATGTTTAATACAAAAAGTGGTTAACCATGCTGTCCTGTGATCCCCCTCCAGTCTCATGACCTAAGCAATTTTAGTCCAACGCTATTTGGATGAGAGGCAACTCATGGCTCTCTTGTCCTGTTAATCTTTGTAGGGTAGGGGATGTGTTCATGGATGTTTTTTTTGTGGAGTCAGGGTTTCCTTCTTCTAAGAGAGATTATTTTTGTCCTGCAGTTTGGGTAACATTTAGAGTTGTATTTTTTTGTGAATTACAATAATTACAAATCCAAAGGCATTTTTCAAGTGAGTGGATCATCTTTCAGCAAGTCACTCTGCTGCCCCTGTGCAGGTTTTTTTGGGTGTCCTATTGTTTTCCAGTCCTTTCCCTAAACTCTTCCTATACTACTGCTATCAGCCTGCTGTGGAGACAAAAATTTAAGCATGTGCAAAGCAATGGGCAACATAAGAACACCCATATGATGTAGCCACTCTGGTTCTGTGAGAAGGTGTTGTGTGTGGCCTGACATGGGGAGGGTGGCACTTGTAGTTGCTGTCCTGAAAATAAGTGGTGGGTGCTGCCAGCTGACATGAACTGCAGCAGCAAGGCTGGGATGGTGACCTTCTTGTCACTGGCTTATTGGAAAAGGACTTTGTCAAGTTCGCTAAATCTTCAACTGTACTGCTAATAGAACTGAAGGTATAAGAGGAATTACCTTTTCAATACAACTTGTTACAGGTTCTCTCCCACTTAGACAATGAATGTGGACTGGTGAATTTCAGTATTTCTTTTAACCTGTTCCTTGTTTTGATACTGTCATCCAGCAGTGTTTGGGATCACAGTTTTCAGACTAGAAGGCTGTTAGACAACTTTTCCTGTGTGAATTTTAGAAGATTCATCAAAATACTTTGTGTTTTATGAGATTTTGTAATTTATTTGTTTTCTTTCTTTTTTCTTTTTTTTTTTTTTTTAACCACCAGGCTTCTCCTTTGTACTAGGCTCTCCTTCTCACCCCTGTGCCCCTCTGTCTTGGTGATAAGCATCTTTTGGGTCACAAACTTGAGAAGTCAATAAGAGAAGTAGATTCTAATATATTAATAGTTTATGATTAAGAATAATTTTTTCCAATAAGGAAGAATACCTCTTTTTTTTTTAGTTTTTTTTCTGTTTATTGGAAAGGTGCATTTATCCTGGAGAAGAGGAGGCTCAGGGGAGACCTCATCACTCTCTACAACTCCCTGAAAGGAGGCTGTAGCCAGGTGGGGGTTGGTCTCTTCTCCCAGGCAACTATCAGTAAGACAAGAGGGCATGGTCTTAAGCTCTGCCAGGGGAGGTTTAGGTTGAATATTAGGAAGAAATTTTTTACAGAGAGAGTGATCAGACACTGGAATGGGCTGCCCAGGAAGGTGGTGGATTCACCGTCCCTGGAGGTTTTTAAGATGAGACTGGATGTGGCACTTAGTGCCATAGTCTAGTAACCACAGCGGTGTTGGATCAAGGGTTGGACTTGATGATCTCAGAGGTCTTTTCTGACCTGGTCGAGTCAATAACTCTATGAAAATATCTAGTATATCCATAAATGCAACAGCAGGTGGCAGAATAACTTCACTAGAAGTTGGTTTCTTGGCATGCTTGACTTTTTTTCAATGAACTTAGAGAGAAAAACAGATGCCTCTATGTGAGATGTGACCAACTGCTATTCTAGATAGCTGTCTGAACAGAGAATTTAACAGGCCATTCCCAGACATATGCTACAAGGTTTTCTGCAGTTTTTAATCTGATTGTTTGCCTTTTATTTCTGTAGAATAGTTAAATGCTTATTAAGAAGGTTTCTGAAGAAATTGTAAGTGGTGCCTTGCTGTTGCAGAACAGGCTGTGTGTTAGGCACCAGCTAAAGTGTAGCAAATGCTATTTTCAGAGGAAGTGTATCTATGTAAATATTGCCTAGAAATAATCCTTTCCTTTTAGAGAAAAGCATTTATGTAAACGTATTGCCATGAAGTGTATTGTTCTGATCAGCAGTTTTGCTGTCGTCTTTGAAGAAATAAGCTCCCTGGGAAGTTACTAGTAAATCTTGATTAGTGTTCTTCAACAATCAAAGCCTAAAGACTGTGTGAAAGATGTATTTTGTGGATTGGAGAATGGAGAAGGTGCAGCTGTGAATTGCATTTGATGTCTTATGGTCTGCTTAGCAGCTCCTTGGCTTTCTCATCTGCATCTCCCTGGAAGAAAGTTATAGTGTTCTAAATTACAAACACCTCCAGACAGTACCATTTAAAATAAATAGGATAAATAGACAGCCTATTAGGTAACAGCTTCCTTCACTTCTCACAAATAGTATGATGGTTTGAGGTATACATTGGGCTATAGCCAGTTTTTCAGTCATGGCTGGCTGATCTAAAACGTTGAGAACTACCAGGACCAGAAATAAAGATGTAATGAAATGGTATTTTCCCACGTTGTAGCAGTGGAAAAGAGCCTAACGTAAGGGCAATTACGATTTTTGTTCTCCTTTGAAGGTCTGAAATCATAGTAGTGGTGGGATATTATTCTCTTAGTTTTGGTCCTGACATGACCTCTGTATTAGGGCAGACTCTTTTATCCTGTAATTCTGCAAACATTCTATGCGCACAGTAGCTGGCTGCTGAAAGGAACCGTCCCGATCTCCCTCCATCCAGCCAGGGGAACTGCATCAGTTCTTTGGTCCTGTTCAATTTATGACCACAGAAACATTTTCCTGTGCAGAATGGGCAACAGTTCAGGGATGGAAATGAGATACAGGAGAGGGTAGGATCGTTTCTTCTCATTTCAGTCTCATCTTACACCATTTAAAACATATGTGAACATATGTAAAACTACAGTCTCATGTGATATCTCATACAGTGATTGTTCTGTGTAGAAAAGATAGTAGAAGTCATAAAGATTAGAGTTGTGGGGTTTTTTTGCATAATAGATACCTATAAAGATGTCCTCAAGGCAACACAGGAGCAGTAGTTGTGCCAGTAGTGTGTTTTCTTATTTTTGAAATGTGTCTAATATGCTTTGATTAAAAATTAATTCCTATTCAGATGCCATTTGATATTACCTGCAGTCGCTGAAAATGGCCCCCACACAAAAATGGCAAAACCACAAAGGTTAACACAGGTATCTCAAACATCCATAAATTATCTTTATTATACAGTGCATGTATTTAAATGTAAGATGTTCACATGGAATAATATACTCTATAGATTGACATTCTGCAGGCGAAGGAAAACAGTTAACTCCCAGATACCTGAGGTCTGATATCTTGGCCCAAATGACATCACATTGCACATTTGGTGAGTTTGTGGAGTTCTGGCAAGCCCTGAGAAGAAGGGAGTTGCAGATGGGTGTTTTATGCCAACACATATGAGGGAATTTTATTTTTTTGTTGTGAAAAAAGTAATGGACAGAGCTTAAGCATACAGATGTGCAAAAATGGAACTTGGGCACATTTGTGTGAGTTGTGATGCAACTGTTTTACAGTGGAATTTTAAGGAGTTCACCTACTTGAATGTGAACTTTGACACAAATCTTAGGTGTGTTTCAGGCAATCCTGTTGATGCATTTCTATATAACTTGCCAGTTTAGTGTCTTTGATCCCCTTGCCCTTGGTGGTACCTTATCTCTGTTATTTGAAAACAACTGTGGGATCAGGATAAGTATTTGTGTAAGATTCTTCATGAGAACTTATTTAACAGAATCATATTGCTTCTGTAAGTGGTCCTTATCCCCTTTCTCTTTTTTCTTGCCAACAGATTCTTTGTTTACTTGCTTTAGACATGCTTCAGGAATTTGTTTGGTTTTATGTCTTCATTTGTTTGCTTTTTCAATTCATTGGATCTCCCTAGATTTCATTCTTACATATTGACTGCAGAGTTTATTTTGCTCTCAATCAACTGTATTAGTCTGAATGTTCATTCTCTATAGTCTACTTGTGTATTAAAAATAATGCTTACATCTTTCACTCCATTATTAGGGCTGTCTGTTTTTTCTGAGATATAGTCATTCTGTAAAAACTGCAGGTTTTTAAAATTACTTTTGAGCTGAAGTGCTTTTAACTTCATCTCTCATTCCTGAATTTAGCATGGCTAGGCTAGCTTTTGAATGTTTCAACCTGGGGTCACTAGTGGCAGATTGCTATGTACTTGTGATGTTTCCTGGTAATGCCAAGTGTCTCTCAAATGCTTAATGCTGACCATTGATTACAGTTTGTAAATGAAGCAAATAAAAGCAATAATCTTAACAGATATAATTACCTTTATTGTGGGTAGTAGTATTCGTGTCATTAGTCTCAACTTTTATGCTTATTGTTCTTCAACTGAAGTATGGAGGAGAAATACAGCTCTACCTATACCCTCATTATATTCTCATGGTTTGGGTTTGTATTCATGAGGACTCAACAATAAGGTATGTTCACTGCTATTCTTTCATCATAATATTACTGTGATCTATCTGAAACATAGTTCTGTCCATGTGGCCAGATAGTGATTTTTGTTCCATAACCTTTTTTTTGCATACATAGTTTGCCTAAATCCTGTCGTGTTGCTGCATCCTCTAGTTTAACACCATTTCCTTTAAGCTCTTAATATTAGTTTGCTGAATCTATATTTATTTTTTAAACGTGCATATTTAAAATATTTCCTTGCTTGAAACTTTCTTGAAAGCACTTTGTTTCTGTAATCTCTGTCCATCTTCCAGTTCTGTTATTACGCTTTTTTTCCCTTGAAATACTAATTTTTATGATTGTGTGCAATGTCTTCATGCAGTAGCCAGGCTAGTTGCAACTTGAACTTGCAAGAACACGCAGCCTCTGCCTCAAACTGCATTTTATCTTTGAATAACTCTTCTGCATTCCAGTATTAAATAGAATGCTATGAAGACTGCCAAATTTTTTCCATTACTGTCTGATTAAATTCTTTAGTATCAAAGAATCAGGAAAGCACTTAAACATATTTTAATTAGTGTTTTAAGTATATACTTAAAATTGAGTACATACTGAAGTGCTGCCTTGAGTAGGAATACTTGTTCAGATTGTTCTTTGGTTTTGTCTCTCTTCCTTCTGATGTTTTGTTTTCTACAAATTTGCGAATGCTCTACTATTAACTGTTTCTGGGCCTGACATTTTATACCATCTCCAATGAAGTGAGAAGAAATTGTAGAAAAGTTTGTTAGACACTTTCCTTACTGCCTTCTGCTACTTTTAGTGAACATCATATCCTCCTCTTTCAAAACAGAAGGCTGTCTTGATGTTTCTGAAGGGAGGTAGCCTTTTTCTGGTTTACAGTGAAGTGCAAATGTTTTACTGACTTACCCGTTTTGATCAAACCTATGTTAAAAGAATGCTTCCAGTCCTGGTTTTGTGTTCTAAAGTGTTTTGTCTTTGTTTCACTAATGTTTCTGAAAGTAGGTGCAGTCAAAAGAATGATTGATGGGAAACAAAGTTCTTAAGGGCCAAAATGACAGTGGCAGCAGTTACGGGTGCAAAATGGTGATGTTCGGCTGGGAGAAGGAGAAGGAAAGAAAGACAAATTGATGGCCTTTGGTAGTACTGCTTACTCTCTGTTCAGCTCCACAGCTACTGTTTTTCTTGGGCAGCTGAAAGTGTTAAGATAGACCTGTGCTGCCATAATTTCAAGGTGTCTATAAGGTACTTCCATGGTATTAATACACTTTTTGCTATATGAATTGTCTCTCAGTGATCCTTTAGTTGCAATAATAATGAAAATCAAAAGGTGAAGCAGAATGTGCCCTACGTTTATGAAACACTGATGTAGACTGTAACTGTATATATCGTAGAATCATAGAATATGCTGAGTTGGAAGAGACCCACAAGTGTCATTGAGTCCAACCTTTAACCCTGCACAGGACCATCCCCAAGAGTCACACCATGTACCCAAGTCAAACGCTTGTTGAACTCTGTCAGGCTAACCCTACTTGTTTTCTTGCCAGTCTGCAGCTTTTTAAAAGCTGTCTGACACTGAGAATTGTCACATGGCCTCTAATAGAGAATTACTTCAGATATTACTGAGCTACAAAAGTTCTGTATACGCTATCATTATCTTTGAGTGATGGATAAACCAAATCAGAAAAGTGTAGAAGTAATATTTTAGTCAGTTCCATAATTCTTTCTGTCATGTGAAAACTACTAGAAAAGTTCATTTTGAGAATTTAAATAAGAGTATACTGTGTTCTGCCTGGTCTTTTTAGTAAATGGATGTGTTATTCTCCAGAACTGCTTTCTTTCCTGCACAGCCACATAGTCCCAAATATGATGCTGTTAAACAACAGTCTGAACAATTTAGGCCAGTCTGGCTCTGAACTCTTTGCTCTGAAAATTCTTTTTCTTTGAATTTTAAAGCCATCAGCTAAAATGCCTTCCTTAAGGATACTTTTCACACTCTAACAGACTGTTGTGTAGTTTCCTATTTTCTTTCTAGAAAAGAGAAGGTGATGGTAAACCTGGGCTTTGTGCTTTATGAAATCTTTATAAAATTCAGGTATGGTAGAGCATTTTAGTGAGCATTTTATAAAAACCCACAGTTATTGTTCCCTGTAACCATTCTTCAGTTCTTCAGATTTGCTACCTTTTTATTGCTATTTATGAAGACCTGTTAGATATTAATGCCCTTTAATGCTGGCAAAGTGTCCCAGACTCTTGTCTTAATTTTCTGATTTATGAAATGCATGGAATAATTCCCGTCTTATGTTTTTGGAGATTCAGGATCTCTCTCTGTAATGCTTGAGAGCCTCTTCTGAAAAATATCATACAAGGGCACTTTTTCATCGTGTTTGGTTTTCTGTTTGTTTTGAGAAGTGCTGTCATATATATGTTTGTTGTGTGCCTCATATATATATGATCTGAATAACTGCTTGTATGAATATATATATTACATTTAATTATTACCATCCTGCATTAGTGAAGCGTATTACAGTTTTAATAGTGTTGAGTACTTATTCAGTCTGAAGGTAGTTTTTCTCTCAGTTCAAAATTTCTCTATTTTTTTGCACAGCCAGTTTTAGATGGCAGGCAAAGAAAACAGCTGTCCAGGAAGGCAGCATGGCAGGTTTAGCAAAACATTTCCAGTAGTGGACAGACATAATTCTGCTGTGTTTTTCTGCCTATGTTTGAATGCTGTGTCCCTGGTTTGAGAGGGAAGATGGAAAGAATAGCTGTGCTAGCACAGAGCTGAGAGGCACTGCCCTTCTCCAGCCTGCACTGTCACACTGCAAGGCAGGGCTTTCTGAGTTCTGACTTGACCTGAGGCAGAGGAGTTGGGAAGGGAGTGGAGTGATCAGGCCCAGACAAGCCTTCTGACATGATGAGATCTGGGCCAAAGAGCACTGAGCCTGTACATACTGCTTGTACATGTGTATGTCATAAAATTATGGTCATAGACTTTGAAATTAAACTGTGTCATGGCCAACCTTTTTGGTAAACTGTATTTGTGGTGCAACCATTATCATTAGTTAACTTTTTCCTACTTTGCATTACAAGTTCTCAAGATTTCCCTATGAATCTCACATCTGAGGTGTTTCATACACTCTTGTTACTGTAGATATTTCAATGTTATAGTAGCTTAAGAAAAAGCTTTAATCTCCAAGATGGGAGAGAATCTATTTATGACACAAAGCAGAATGCAAATAAGAATATAGTCTTATATAATGCATTTTTAATCCTTTATTTCCTCAAAGTGCTACAAGTTCTTAGGAAAAAAGAAGAATTTTTCAAAGGAAAATTACTTTGCTCGTTTACCTAAAACATCTTTCTGGTTTTCTGGGGCCCAAAAAATAGTGCTGCATACTGGCAGGGTGGAGTTGGCAATTATCTGTATCTAGATTATCTTTTTATCACCTAAAGCCAATGCCATCCCCACAGAACTTCAGAAATATATTTCACAAAAGCTTGTAGTTTAGTACTGTCTGTGGAACTTGGGCTACTGTGACCCAGGGAGAGAAATTGGATTCAATGATCCTTGTGGTCCCTTCCTACTTGGTATATTCTGTGATTCTGTGATTTAGGCATTGCTGAGTGGACAGAAACATAAAGGTCATATCCAGCCTTTTCTGAAATCGAGAGGCATTTAAATGTGTTGGTTTGAAGTGGGTCTGCATTTGTTCTTGCAGAACAAATTGTTGCTGTTTGTAATCGGGATAGAAACTATGACAACATGAATGGTAAGTCCTTCTACTGACGGTCTTTGGAGATGCAGTTCTCAGTCTGTAGTGCCGAGAGGCATGGATGGCTTCTTGCTCAGTGAAAATGGTTCTTCTATTTACAGCCTCATTCCTTGAAATGTAGTGAAACTTGAAGCACACACTTTGCTTCCAAAGCAGCAGTTTCCAGGGTTCTCTGCCCTGCCATGTTTTAAATGTGCCAGTTCTGTTCCTCCCATTTATATTTGCTGTTGGTATTCCAGGCAGCGTGCATTCCTGCAGGAAGTGTTGTATTCATTTTCTGTAAATCATGTCTTCTCTGTAATTATCTGTGTGTTTTCCCCTTTCTCTCTGAAACTGCAGTGTAGACTCAGGTCTGGATGAAATTATTGCAGGCCGCAGTTTCCTCAGTAACAGTTTTTTCTTGGCTGTTGAAGTGAAGTTCGGACTGAAATCTAGGCAGTCACTGATATTTTCTTCAGCCTTTTACATCTGAGATGGAGTTTCTTATTTCATCACTGACCTGCTCTTTTTGTGTGTGTGTGTCTTATCCTGTGCTATTGCAGAAAGGAACAGATTATTTTTTCATGCTGCTTATACCAATATATCCAGCTCCTTATTTAGCCTTGTATTTTACAAGTAGTGCAAACTCTGCACTTGTTGATCTATTTGCACCCTGAAAAATAGCTGTTATTTGCCTTTTACTGGCACAGGAGTGATCTGAGTTATCCAGTTCAGAAAATAACTTAGTACAGGCCTAATTTGAAGCTTTGCTTTTATTTTGTGTGTTTGCTGCTGTGGAAATATTCAGGACTCCCTTCTCTATAAAATAGCTCTTTAAGACACCCCACTAAGCTCAAGAGAGACCAAAAGTTGTTTCCAAGAACAGAGTTCTCAGCTAACATTTAAATAATAAGCTGGCGTCTATTTGCTATTTTCTGTCTATTCTGAATACAGTGCCAATTAATACTAATACAACAGAATGTTGTACAGTATACCAACAGTTGAGCTACAAGTAAGTTTTTCAGATTTACCATTCCCAAACTTGCAGTGCAAACCAGTGATGCTTTCAGTCCCAACTCAAGCAAAGGGGGAGGATTTAAAAAAAACACATTGACACCTCCCCAAAGAAATGCCAAAACAAAAGGAAAAGGGCCATGGGTTTACTGGAGGGAAGTTTTAAGAGTTTTGTTGCAAGACCTGCAAGCCTATACATTGAAGTACAGCGGTCAGTTATTGCTGCCAAATTGTATCTAGGCATTGCCCAGCTATACCACTGGAAGACTCTAAGAACACAGGATGGTTTTAATAACACTTCATGCAATGGTTTCAAAGCATTAGGAAAGCAAAATACCAAATGCCACAATACTCTTGTATTGCATTATGCCTGCTTTGAAAACAGGGCACAAAGAATTTATTGTATCAGTAAGAAGTTGTAGCTACTTAGCCTCAGAACCAGGATTAGAAAACATGCGACTGGACTTCTGCTCCCTCCTGTTCTCTCTAGAGAATTAATTGAGGTGAAGATTTAATATGAAAAAAAAAAAAGTCTGAACTGGTTGTTTCTCTGGAAAGGTATTTATGGACAAAAGTATGAAGGTGGAAAGAGATAAGTCTATGATCATGTTTCACTTTCGTGTAACTCCTTTAGGGTCAATGAAACCAGACTTGCATTAAATCTTATGCAGTCTGAAATAAAAACTGAGTAATATTAATAAAATGTAAAAGAAGAACAAACCTTGTCAGGCTACTTTCTACACTGAAGTTTTTATCTAATGTTCTGGAGGACAAGATAAGTCTAAGAGGCAGCTGGAGTATAATCCAACCATTGTTCCTTGCATACATGGAATTTTACAGTTTGGTAACAGCAGATAGGGGTTATTTTAAAAAGAAAAAAAACGTAACCTTTTTGAGGAGCAGTTCATTGTAAAACAAGCCATAGTCAGTTATCCTAATTAGACCCAAGGAGTAGCCAATGGCAAAATAATTTTATTGAATTGATAGCTCTACTACTGAAAATGCTTTTCTAGTTGATACATGTTTTGATGATTGCATGAAGCAGACAGCATAACTAAAAGGGTATATGCCATAACTGCCCTTCTGCCTTCAGAAGCTATACATCTTCCACACTACACTACATATTTTTCAAATTAACATCCACCTAAATATGGAAGAATTTTCACTGAGATTGAGATATAATTGAGCATTTATCTTTAATCTGTCACACACTCTGCTCTGCTATTACAGCTTGCTTTGAATTCTACAGATCTTGAATTGAATTATTTTTACCTTTTTTTAGGGAACTCTACAATGTCCTATCCTTCCCTGATAAAGTCTACTGGGTCACTATTCCACCTTCAGCATGCCAATCCCAGCATGTAGCATCCAAAACTCCTACCTTTCTGCCCCACACCTAGTTCATCTGAAGATGCACTTCCAGTCTGACCTGAAACAGCTTACTGGGTTTTTTGCTCCTGATTTTGCACAATATTTGCTTATACACTTCAGTCCTGTCCAGAAATTCATTTCTAATCTAGGCCAGGTTTCCCATGTGTTTGCCCAAGTATCTTACTCCTCACTGGAAGAAGCTATTCTAGTCATGAGGCTGCAGATCACCTAGTGGCACAACAGAATATCTGTTCTGTTGACTAAAGCATAATTTGCTCCTCAAGTTTTTCTCTAAATTAAATTAATGAAATTCATTTTGTACCATTACTATCTTTCGGTTCTTTGCTGAACTCCACAATGGAGACTGTTGTGGTTTCTTGAGAAAGACTTCGAATGGAGGAGTAACAATTCCTAAGGTCCTAGGAATTTTAATAGCAAGTCTAGGAAATTATATTCAAAAATTGCTAGCTGCAGTGAACAATTAGTCTAGAGCTGCTGCAAAATTTCAGTTGGTTTTCCAGAAGACACTAGCTGTTTCTCGCTGCTGCCTCTATGTGTCATTTGTAGGGTGCACAGCAAATCTCAGAAGATCTGACCCAACTTCGTTTGCTTGGGTTAATTTGAATGAGGTGTAAAAATTGTTTAGTTATGTTAAGTTTAATTCCTAAAGAGCAGATGCTTTCTAATTGTGAAATAGAAAACTATTTCTATTTCTGAAATCCTGTACCATTTGCAAGGTTTTCCTAGAGTTTAAGATCACTGAAGGTGCCACAGCCTGTTTTTATTCACCTGACATCAACTCTCAAAATTTCTGTAGTCCTGGTAACAGCTGTAAACATAAATAGTGTATCCAAATAGCTGAATTGATATATTTTGTTTTGTTAAATGTTTACAAAACATTACAAAACATAACTGAGGTACCAACAATAAAGAACAGTAATACTGGCCCAGTGTCATTTCCAGTGGAACCAGTGGAGCTATTCTCAGGGATCACCAACTTCCCAAACAAATTGATATAAAATTTTAAAAAGAAGAATTTGAATTTGTTTGCTTTTGACAAAATTTCACTGTTAACAGTCTCACAGTTTGATTTGTGTATCCCAGTTAGTATTGTGAAAAGGTTTGCCAAAACAACTTTGCGGGATTGATCCTACTTGACACAGAGATGAGAGAATGTACTTCTACAGTGCTGCCTTGTGCACACATTTAAGCAGTGATACCGAGGACAGGATTTTTATCCCAAGAGATGAGAATTAGCTTGAGTATAGTTTCATGGGCCCATGATTTTGTTTGGACAATCTCAAATATTATTTGTCTGTATTAGGCAAAGCCAAAGGAGAGGAGGGCATCACGCTGTGTCTCAGCACAAAAATGATTCCTTGCATTTTTCTGAGTTCATTTTCCATCTTGAGTCCTAAATTTCAAAGAGGTTTCTAATGAGTCATACTTCCAAGGAAAATACACTCCAATTTAAGCAAGTTGGGTAGGTACATAGAAATTTGTCATTTTAAAATGTTACATAAATGCCAATTTTATTGGACAAATACAGACTAACTATATTTCCTAGTGAAAGGATTTAGAAAGAAATAGTATATGGAGCCTGAGACAATGCCACTGAAATTCCATAATGTCTTAAGCGACAATTTATTTTTTTTTTGTCCCCCAAATATTGAATAGAAGAAACATGGATGATTTTTCCCCCTCTCCTCTTTCCTCTGGGTGATAACAGATCTGACATGTTTGGAAAGCAATCATACACACGTTTGGGCATGGTTTTTTTCTGTCTGATTATGGACTATTTATCTGTGAGTCACAGACTTTTTATTTCAATGTGATTTTGAGGAAGAAGCACTTAGGATAATCTTACTACTGTGTAACAAGGCTTCCTAAAATGTTGTAGCAGTCTTCAAAGAGTGCTAATAAAATTTCGTAACACAGCTCACCATTGTGCCTTTTGTATAGATTGCTTTTTTTTTTTTTTTTTCTTCTTTAAGGAAAATTTGCTTGAGAATAGCTTAGTTTAGAAAAATGTATTGAAAATTATAAATGGAAGAATGTTCAAGGTTAAAGCTCTTAATTGGCTAACTTTGCAGGTTTAGGAGACTGACAAAATAAACCCAAGCAATCTTTCTTTGGATAAAAGATTGCACTGCATTAGAGGTATGTTGATATATTACAAAGCTCAAAGGTTAAATGGTAAAATGTCAACTTTCAGTCAAATCAGACTAAAAGATGTTGATTGTGAAAGCAGTCACTGGTATAGCAAAAAAATACTACCCAGTGTTCAGACTGGATTGCTTAGCTGTACCTGGCTTATTTTGTATGTTTGTTGCATTTTAAGGAAAGCTGAAGCTATCAGTGGTTATGAAATATTATAAATATTTCTGGTAGAGAAAGATTACTGGCTAAATTGGCGGTTAGGCTAAAAAGGCACAAATGCAATTCAGTGTATGAAAATGTCTAGAATGAAATGTTAGTATATATCTGCAGGTTGTAGTATGTACAGCTGTTCATTCTCACTTGTTCTTTCATACCTTTCTGAGCCCTGGGTCACAAGGAAGGGAAACTGATGGCCACCTGAGAAGCGGTTTGTTTCAGCACCTGGCTGTTTTGTTTTCTGGATGACTTCTCGTTTTTTACAGGTGTAGCAGCTATAGGATGATAACTGAATTTTGTTAATGAGAATACTTTGAAATCACCAGTACAGCACTCACTAAATCAGCCATAACCACACTAGATAATGCTGTCAGTGCCGAGTTTGTTTTGTAAAAATTATTGGTATATTGGTATAAGGCTTCTGTGCATTATCAGTTATTACCCTAATACTCCACAGACCTGTCGAATAGGTTTGGGCAAATAGGGGGATGGAGTTGTATATCCAAATTCCCTGTTACCCTGTAGGTAGGACAGACCTACTGACTGTTACAGACACTGAAATAAAGCTACATGATTATCTAAGCGTAGCCATTATAGGTAAGTCTAAAAATCCCATCTGTGTCTGAGCTCCCATAACACATCAAGAAAATTCTCTAACAGGCATGGTGTAAATCATTCTGTGTTCTCTAACGTAACCATAGGCTATAAAAGATTTACTCCACTTATGTAGTGCTGATAAAGTATGTTGTGTATAAAACAATGTAAGCCATATGATGGTGTTAGCAGTTACCTCCTTGTAAAGATTAAATGAGTAGACAAAAGGAACAAATATTCTAGCACATCCTAAAACTGCTTTCTTCTGCTTGCACAAGGCACTGAGGAGCAGTCTAAACTGACACTGTCCTCTCTCTAAAAATGTTAGCGTGGGGTCATGATGTGGGATAATGTAGAGCTAGGGAAAATGTTTTAAAAACTGTTGAGCAAAGTTGTAAATTACAGTAGCACATTGAGCTGTTTCAGTTTGTATCCAAGACTCAGGGAGTCTCCTGTGACCCACTGCTTTGAAGGCTTGAAGGAATTAACTGGAAGGAATCTGAGGAATTAATGGAATTAATGACATAAAGTTGTGCCTTCTGTAGTATATTTCTCTAGACCTACATGTGTATATTACTATAAAATGATCTTTCTGATGGGCTTGTCAAAACATCAAAATCAAATAAAAATACTGGTATACTTAATACCAACTTGAAATGGGTCATCAGACCTAGGCCTTCCTGAGGAGTATTTTACTAGTTTAGTAGTGAATAACAGATACTTCCCTAATTACTTCATATTCCTATTGAGTTGTTCCTACTGAATTGTTGTTGCACTTTGGATTAAGCTTTAAACTGCCCAGAGCGGTTACATTTTTATTTAAGACTTTTTAAAAGCCTTTTGTTTGTTATAACCTCTAATTAGCATCTGGAGAAAGAGTCACACACTCTTCTCTAAGAGAAATTGTTTTTAATTTAGTAAGGAAAAATAAGGTATTTTGGCAAAAGGGTTTTGCAGGAGTAAAATACAACCAAGAAAAAGCATTTCACTAAAACATTCAGCACAAAGACCCATTCCATAGGAAACACCCACCAAAACAATCCATATACCTGCTTTAGTAAAACACATTTCATTGTTTCTGAGTTACTCTTTTCCTTATCTTGTGGGTAAAAGAAGAAAACAGATTAAAAGGAATAAAGAAAGAGAGAAGAAAAAGAGGAGAAAGGAGAGGAGAATAGTTACTGACAAGATTCCATGATTAACATGGTGCCATTTAGAGAGGGAGAGAGGAGAGAGTGTTTATAGAGTTCAGTTTTCCCTCCCAGGCAGGATATCCGGTCAGTGCCTTCCAGGCCAGAGTAGTTGTGCTGTAGCCAGTCACAGGCACCAGGGGTGTGGTGTGGGTGGGCTACCAGGCAGCTCTGCCTCGACTGACAGCCCGGCTGCAGGGCCTTCAGCTCTGCCATGTGCTCTGCATGTGCTGCAGGCCTTGCCTTCACCTCTGCCCTGTGCCCTCAGCACAGGCCTTACCACGTTCCTACAGGTCTAGGCCCAGCCCTTCACCACATGCACACACACACACACAGTGAGTTGGTTCCGACCCATATCAATAATTCAGTGACATTTGGATCCAGGATCGCACACTTGTTAGGAAAAAACTAAATGTAGACAGGTGTAGAAAAACTAAGCTAAAATAAACCCAAAATATATAAAGAATTACAAATATGTAATTTCCTGGATAGATATTAGATGGTCATGAGTTATCCTAGAGTACTTAGGTGAGTATGAGCGCTTCCAACTCTGTTTTTACAATCAGGATTTAGGAATGGTAGTAGAGATTTGTAGTACCTTTCGTCAGTTTGCTTAGTGCCTGAGCATCACCCTATTGTCTCTATAATAGGGGTGACAATACATTTATTCCTTCAGAAGGTAATGAGGTTTAATGCCACATTACCTAGTAGGTCTAGGTAAATTTGAAGTGATGGATGAAACAGGGTAGAGGCATGGAGAAGGTCTGAACCCAGCAAAAGAGACTTCATTGTGTTTTCTGATCTAATGAAAGCTACCTAGCGCCAATAAATTGAGCTAGGTTTTTCATTGAGAAAAAAGTTAGCATAAATTCTGACTTCCTGGAAGTCTTGTGGAGGGATAGGAGGCATACTTGTCTCTCCTCTTAGCCTGGATTATGCCGGAGCAGAACTGAAGTTGTGTACTATTTTGCTGGTATTCCAGCCAACCCAGTTTCTTCCCCATCTTCAAAGCCAAACAAATTAAACCAAACAAGAGCCCTGTTGCAGAGAACAGCATGCAATCTAAGAGTGAACTGTGAATTAATAATTTTATTTTATTTATTCTATTACAAGACAATTTAACATTCATCAGAAAACTCCCTTTTAAGCAGTAGTGTTTGCTGCTTTGAGAGTGCAGCAGGTTTTGGCTGTAAAAGTTGCCTGTGAATTACAGTCATTTCCTGTAAGGTACTTTGTGTTGCCTCAGCCAGTATCAGACCAGTCTCCTGTGGTATATTGCTAGCTACACACAGGAGTAAGCTCATTTCAGAAAGCCATCATTAAGCAGAGTCTGGAGGGGAGGGTAGAGAAGGGGGAAGGTTCTGCTGGAAACTAACATGGAGCTTTGGGTGACCAGCAGGGTATGAAGGCAGGCAGCAATCCCTCTGTGTAGGGAGGTGCCTTACACATATCTCTGTAAACAGGTCTGTACAGGCTGCTGGATGTGAAGGCCTTCCAGGCATACAAACCTTTCACGCCGAGCACCACAGCACAAGGGTGCTCTGCAGCAGGGATTTTGAAGGTTACGTTTGTGTTGGCTGCATTCCCTGTTCAGAGAGTGGTAAGGGCTGAAGACCTCAGGCTGTCACTGGGTGGTAGCTATTTTGACTTCAAGACGTGTAGCTGCCTGAAAACAGCATGCTTTTGTTTTGCTTTGTTTCTTTTTTTCTTCTGGTGGAAGTTTTAATTCATTGTGATGCTTTTTAAGCGGTTGGCAAGGATGTGGATAGATACCTCTCCAGAAGACTTATGGAATAGAATTGCATAACTTTGTACTTTTCCTATGCAAAGCAGAATAAATTCAATATAAATACAGTTGATAGTCTCTGAAAGATAGCTTAGTTTCTTCCAAGTCTTATTCATACTCCATGAAATCTGATAACTATAAAATGAGCTCCGCTGCTATGAATTGCATAGAGGAGAAGGTTGGGTAGAGATATCGTGGCAAAACAGGAGCTCTAATAAAGTTGCAGCTAGCCAGCAATGGGTCCTGAACAACAGATCCCTAATCTTTTAAAAGGTGCTTGTGAGCCTTCCAGAGAATTGTACTTTTTATTTCTGTGCTGTTAGACTGTTTATTGTCTTTTTTTTCCTGGATGTGATGAAAATAAGTACAGCTGAAAATAGGTGCAGCTGAAATTCCTCTGAGGCAAGGCCAGCACTTTTTACTACATTGCATGTAGGATTAGGAAGTGTTTCTCAATAGGTTTCTAGTGGTTTATGTATATATATCTTTATTCTGGAAATTATGCCAAAATCTGGTAACATGGGTTGAGATGTGAATTGTAACAGCTCTCAGTCAGGCTAGCTGCTATGTTATATCTGAAAATATCCATCTTCCATCTAACTTGTGTATCACCATTACCAGCATATGCCCCTGTCATATTATAAGCAAAACAGCTGTAATGGGTGTTTTGTCTTTCAATTGATTTAGATTAGCAACAGTTGTTAAATGTGGGCACTTGCCTATTGCTTATGCCTGCAGTGAAGACACTTCGTGCTTTCTTTGTTAGCTACAACCGTCTTAGTAAAATGTGTAAGGTTACTTTTGAGTATCTTAGGCCTTGATTGAACACCAGAAGTGGTATTTGAACATGGGAATTTAATTTATTATAAGGCTTTTTGCTTGTGGTGGCTGGGCTCTATAGAGTACTTGACATATTTGCGTTGTTCCCCACAGAAACCTGAGATGTTGGGTCTGGTGGCTGCTCAGCTTGGACGCCTACTGGGACTAGTGCTGGGTGGGTGTGGTGATTTTCTTTTGTATTTGGTTTGTGTGAGACAAAATAGTTTACATTTTATAAGAATGAAGATATGTGTATATATTTAATCTCCTATCATTATAATGGTTGTGATATAAATTGTTTGATTTGGTCTCGGAGCTCAGAGCTGTCTCAATTGTGCAGAGGCTTTTCACATTAAAAGCCACTCTCCTGCAAGGTGAGCCCCGCACTGGCTCAGTGCTGTAGTAGCTGTCTTCAAGCACTGCAGTTGTTGTAAGCATTTGAAATTCTCTCTTTAAAACTCTTACTTTGGTTAGGAGCTCTTGGTATTGCATTTAGACTTTTTCTGTATGTAACTCTCTGATTTCACAAAAAATGCTCAGTTTTCAGCAACTTTTCTTCCTTGTGCATATATGGTACAAATTCTGCTGAGGTCTTGGAAAACTTTTGACAGCTTTAATGGCTTCTGATGCTGAAGAAAACCTCCCTGAAGAAACAGAAGTTGAAGAGAAAGCCAATTCAGTGGGTAGCTGAGATGAAGATCACAAATACCCTATTACTATAACATATGGTGGTAGTTTAGTGTTCTTCCTTTGGCAGACTGTTGCCAGTCTCGAGGAGCTGTAACAGAGGTTTTCAAGGAGAAGGCTGTGGTTCTCTCAGCTGTTTGAAGTATGCTGTTTCACCCTAGTTTTCTCGCTGTTCCTTTTTTCTGTTTCCAGGATTGGTGCCTGACCCATCTGGCTTTGTGGTATTGCTTGGTGTACTGTCCTTTAGCTAATGCCTCCACAGCAGTCACTATTGTTTCAACCCATTACTTGAATGCCTCATTAAAAGCTCTGTGCTCCAGGGAAAGGGAGAGGTGCCTTCTCAAGGATTGGAACTAAAATTGTCTAGGGATCAATAAAACTTGCTTTTCTTCTCCTCCAGCATGCAGAGTCAGCATCCCAGCCACACTGTCAGTTGTACTTGGTGCTCTCTAGTGACGTTGCTTGAGTACAGTGAAAACCACAAAATACGTGGACCAATAAGGGTGGAGTAATATGGGATTATTGCAAGTGTCCTTGTGCTTGCTCTCCTAGTTCAACAGGAAGCCTTTAGTAAGTCTTCCTAAATAGTGTTGTATGCGAAGTGGGGAATTCTGCTCTATTCTTTTAACAAAGAGCCATTTCATGAAATAGTGTGGGTTTTTGCCTCTTGGTAAATTCCAGAAGACTTTTTACCTTTGCTGGTTACTGATTGATAGTTCTGTGCTGAACTCCCTTTAATTTTGCAATAAATTAACAAGGAGACTAAGACCACAAGTTTACAAAAAATGGCTTATTTACTCAACTAGATTTACAAGGATGACCAAGTCAGATTTAGTAGCTTCAGTGTGGTCTAGGAAGGGCAGGAAGAGTACTTGAAAAATTGTACTGTATAAATAACCAAACAAAAAATAGTTTGCTTATTCGTCTGTGTAAAGTTCTTAGGCCAACAGTCTCCCAGGACCTGCAGGAACTTTCTCCATATGAAGGAACTTGGCTATTCCCAATAAATGGGAGTGTTAGAAGTTCAGGCACATTGAATTAGTATTTTTATTTTTCTAATGTGCTTCCAGAAAACTGGCATCTGCTGAAATCACCTCAGTGGAAGGTGACTCTGTTTTTACAGCAACATGCAAAGAAGAGGTAGAGGAGTGGTACTTCATGCAATAGAACAGTTAGAATGTATGGCGCTCGCAAGTGGCAGTGGCACAGTTTAGAGCCTCTGGGTAAGAATCAAGGGGGAAAAATTATGTGGATGTCACCGTGGGAGTCCGCTAAAGACCTCCCAGCCAGGATGATGACGCCAACAAATTATTCTTTGAGGAACTAAGGAACACTCCCAACTCAAGTGCCTTTGTCCTTATGGGTCATTTTAGCTTGCCAGAAACTACCTGGGAGCATCACACAGCTTGTACAATGCAGGCCAGAAGATTCCTAAAAAACCTGGATGACAACTTTATGGAACAGGTCCTAAGGGAACCAACTTGGAAAGATGCCCTCCTTGATCTGCTGCTTGTCAACAGAGTGGATCTCGTGAGCAAAGTAGAGATTGGTGGCCGTCTTGGCCACAGCAACCACAGAGTGATTGAGTTTAAAATTTCTGTTGAGAGGAGGAAAAGTGCCAGCAAATCCTCAACTGTGGACATGAGGAGAGCAGACTTTGGGCTGCTCAGGGAATTAGTAAGTAAGGTCCCCTGGGAAAATATTTTCGCAGGTGCTGGGGTCCATCAGTGCTGATCGCTTTTCAAACATCACCTCCTAAAGGCACAGGAGCAGGCAATTCCCAAACGTTGGAAGTCAAGCAGGTGAGGCAGAAGGCTGGCTTGGCTGAGCACGGATCTTGGAAATAAGGCCAAAAAGGAAGGTGTATGCCCAGTGGAAGCAAGGTCAAGTGACATGGGAAGAATACAGAGATGCTGCTTGCTGTTGGAGGGAGAAAATTCATGTGGCCAAAGTTCAGGACCAAGGGGGTCTCAGTGCCCTGAGCAGGACGACCATGACTGCAAGAAAGACCAACTCCCAGGCAACCTTGAAATTGTGCAGGATCTGCTGTTCAAGCTGGATCCCTACTAATCTATGGGGCCTGATGGGATTCATCCCAGAATCCTCAAAGAGCTGCTGATGTCACCACAAAAGCTCTCTTGATGGGTTTTGAGCAGTCTTGGGAGTCCGGAGAGGTCCCAGCCAACTGGAAGCTGGTGAATGTTGTTCCAGTTTTTACGAAGGGCAAGAAGGAGAACCCCAGAAACTACAGGCTTGTCAGTCTCACTTCAGTGTCTGGTAAAAGTTATGGCGAAGGTTATTCTGGGAGGTATTGAAAAACGCCTGAAAGACAATGCAGTGATTGATCGCAGCCAGCACAGCTTCCTGACAGGATAATCTTGCTTATCAAACCTGATTTTCTTTTATGACAAGGTATCACACCCAGTTGATCAAGGGAAGCCAGTTGACATACTCTTTCTGGATTTCAGTAAAGCTTTCGATACTGTCTCTCACAGGATCCTTCTAGACAAACTGTCCAGCACACAGCTGGATAAACACATCATGCAGTGGGTGAGCAATTGGCTCATGGTCAAACACAGAGGGTAATAGTGAATGGGGTCACATCAGAGTGGTGATCTGTCACTAGTGGGGTTCCACAGGGCTCCGTCTTAGTCTCTGTGCTAAAGGCGGGGGGGGGTGTCATTTATCTTCAGAAATGACACAGAACTGGAGTGGATACTAAACAAGTTTGCAGATGACACAAAACTAGGAGGAGCTGCTGACTCCCTCGAAGGCAGGGAGGTGCTGTAGAGACCTCAACGAATTAGAGCATTGGGCAAACATCAA
>VYXB01007825.1:608591-660877 GCA_013397135.1 Pachyramphus minor | reverse complement strand
AAGAAAGATATTAAGCTCTTAGAGAGTGTCCAAAGGAGGGCAGCGAAGATGGTGAAGGGCCTTGAGGGGAAGTCATATGAGGAGAGGCTGAGGGCACTTGGTCTGTTCAACCTGGAGGAGACTGAGGGGAGACCTCTTTGCAGGTACCGATCTCTTTGTGTCAGGGGAGGTTTAGGTTGGATATTAGAAAAAGATTCTTCACCCAGAGGGTGGTTGGGCACTGGAACAGGCTCTCCAGGGACGTGGTCACAGCACCAAGGCTGACAGAATTCAAGAAGTACTTGAGCCATGCTCTCAGTAGCAGTGTGGCTCTTGGGGATGGTCCTGTGCAGGGCTAAGGATTGGACTCAATGATCCCTGTGGGTCGCTTCCAACTAAATTAACAGTGTTGTTGACTTCTGGATTAATCTTAGAAGAAGCAATGACCTGTCTAAAACATGAATGCTGTTTCCCTTGAGAACTTCTTTTTTTGTCCTTATCCAGGTATCAGCACCTATAAAAAGTGGCAAAGTGATGAGAAAAGTAGGTTGTGGGGTTTTATAACATATCTAAAATTAGGAACTTGAAAATGTGTTCCCACTGTCTCTTTGTGTTTATCTCCAGGTTTTCGAACTAAGGATTCTTCTTGCTTCTAATGGTTAGGGTTATTTTACAATATAAGTTTGCTATGCTGAAGTAAAGATTTGAAAAGACTGGGAAATTGTGTGGTCCATCATTTGTGTGGTATTTTAAGTAGTAAAGTTTTTCTCAGAAAGGATTTTGAAATATGAATCTGAGTGAATTTATAAAGTGTTTGTAATTCTGTCAGAATCGGAAGGCTGAGGACTGTAAATTTTCACTTGTTAAATAGCTACCTTGACCAATGGCAAATGATTAGGCTCAAAGGTTAAAGGCAATGGTTCACTAAACTCCATAGCAGACGGCATGAGGCATGTTTCCAGTGTTACTGAGCTGTTTAGCTGACCTTTTCATCTTTTTTTCCCTCGTTTAGCAGTGGAGAGTGGTTTCCATTCACGCACAGTCACTGACTAGAGAGGCCCTACACACTTCATTCATCATGAAATAGAAACGGAAAGCAATAGCACAACTTCCTTACCTGTTGCACATGTCAGGACACAGTTGTATGTGTGGAGAGGTGTGGTGTTTTTTGTGACTCTTAGTGATAATAAAAACATTTTGTTCCATTAGTTCATGATGGAAATAGGAGCTCCTCTTAAAATAGTATGTGTTTTTAAAATACAATGCATTTTAAAATATTATGTATTTCAGTATTATAACATCAAAATACCATGTAGCAACATTCTCACTGTTGAGTGTTCTGCTGGAAGATAATAAACACGTGACTGGCTTTGAACCTCTGAAGAGGAAGATGTTCTTGGCTGGTAATGATGTCCAGTATCTGTCAAAAGGAACCACAACAGAGGCAACTTTTCCTCACCTACTTAGCCTGAGGACTTGGCAGGTCTCTTGTACTAAACAGGTTAAATCTGATCTGTATATTAATGACAGACCTACAATGAAAAGTTGAGGAAGTACTATTGGTAGTTCAGTGCAATGCACTCTCTAGTAAGTCTGCCTGGAGTTGCAGCTCCAGCATGTTTCCAACTGCTGTTTGGGAGTGAGAGGTGGCTTCTTTCAAGTGTGGCATCTATGAGACCAAAGGGGCACACTCTAGCCCTGTTTTTGGTGGTTGTTAAGATACGGCATCATTAACATCAAAACTAGCATTACAGTCTGTGCATGCATGTATGAAGCAATGTGTGAGACTCAGCAGATGCTGTCCATGCACAAATGTGATTACTCATCAGAAAGTCACACAGCTGTTTCACACCAAATCCCCTTTGCCTGTGTTTTCTCTCCAAATCACACACAAGTTTAACCATTCCCTCAGACACTTATTTGCAACTCTCTGAACACATTGAACCATTTCAAAGGATAGCAGAACAGAGTGTAAGCATGTCTTTCAGTTAGTGAAGGAGACTTTGGGGAAAAATTATTATTTTCTTTAGATGTGCCACTGGAATCATGTGATACCAACATTCAAGGCTTCAATTTGAATGCCTGTAGGACTGGGGACTGCTGAAAATGTAAGGTCTTGTTTAAATGGCATTTTTCGCTGCCAAAGTATTTGTGACCAAAGTTTTACTCGTGGGAAAGTAAAAATGGCACTTTCCAGTAAGGGCATGTGGTTGAAATTTTGAAGATAGATGTATGTATTCAGAGGAGTTCACTAATTCTGAGTGCCTTTATTTTTTTTTTTTTTGTAACTGGAGCAAAGGACCAGCATGTTTTCTTTTGTTAGTGACCTACGGCTTGTTTGATCTAGTGAGAGTTTAGAGTAATCTGCATACTCTCAGAGTGAGGGTCAAACTGTGCTATGGTAGCTGCACAAAGATATGTTTATCTATCTATCTACCTGATAATAGGAGTAACTACACCTGATGGAAGAATTTTGCAGTAAGTGAGGCTGCAGAAGTGTGACAGGGAATTTGATGCCAAATATAGTGCTTAGCTAACAGCCTCTTGGCTTGTACTTATGGGAGAACTGAATCTCTCTGTTAGTTCTGCAGGCTTGCAGTAATGAAGAATAATTTGCAGTTAATTTCCAAAGAAGCATTCTGTACATGCATATGGCTTAATCTCAGAGGAAATGTGCTTGTTCAAGATAGTATTTAAACATGTATTTAAGCGAAAGTTTAACTATCAGTGCAATTATGGAGCTAAAAATACGCTTAATTCCTCTCCTTAAAGCAAGTCAGAGTGGAACATTTACTTGGGTAGGGCTCTGCATTTTTAAACTGATTTTTAAACAGCTTAACAAGGAATCTAGTATATTAGTATTGAATACTTATTGAAGGATACATCAAAAATTGAAATCTAAGTTCAGAGGCGTAACTTGAGTTAAACATAAAGGGGAAGAAGATTTTCAGTCCTACAGCTAACAGTGCTTGGAGTTCCCAGTTCAAGAAGAGGGCAAAAATCTGAAAGATTAAGAAAAAACGCAGTTGCAATATTTTTGTTGTTCATTTTTCTTTTGATTTTTTTTTTAAGCCTTTAAAGTTAGTTTCCTTTGAAAGAAAGCAATTTGAAATATGGCAAGAATAAAGGAAAACGTGACTTTTTTTTTCTTCTTTGGTATTAAATTGAATCATCTTACCTTGGAACCTGATGAACAGGACAGCCATCAGTGGCTGCAAGGAGTTGTGTGTATCGGGCCCTTTGCTGTCTGCTTTTGGGTGTGTATCGGTGCATGCAGCAGCTCTAAGGGGAAACAGCAGAGGGGTGTAATGTGTTTCTCGTGTGTTTGCTGTTGGCAGTGTTGCAAGGTGTACCTTAAGGACTTTAGCCGAGGTGTATGACCAAACAAGGCTGTTGCCTACCATGTTTGTGTTCACTGCAGTGGTCATAAATGCCCAGTCCCAAAAGGTGCACTCTGGGGTTAAGCTGGGCGGGGTGATCATGGCCAGCCAGAGTTTGTCCAGAGCTTGTAGTCAGTAGCAGAAGAGCATGAGGAGCATCACTATGGAGTTCTAAAGGTCTTGAACTCCTATTAAGCAGATGAAGATTTGACTTACCCACTTTCCAATTTAGTCCTCTTGATACAGTGCATAAAGCTCTGAGGCACCATCATGCTGTTTGCAAGCACAGATATGGGTGGGCTGATGTGAGCAGGGAGGTGGAGTTGTAGTCTAGGTAAAGGTCTCACACTCCATCACATTGTTGGCAGCTTCTGTCATGCTGCCTGAAGAAGACACAATATCCCGTAGTGCCACCACTCTGATTACAACTTGATCTCACACAGCTTGTGTTGGGTCTTGAAGGGAAAAAGAAAATGGGAAGTGTGTCATATCATATTGCTGGAAGTGTTAGAAAGCAGGAAGAAGCCGTGATCAGAGGGAGGGAGGAGCAGTGGAGGGAAGAGCAGAGAAATCTCTCTTCCTTTTAGCAATGGTAAGATATATATTCCAGTAGCATCCACAGAGTAGCATGTAGGATTCCTTTCTCCCTTCGTCCTGTGTCAAATACAGCTGAAGACAGGCCATTAATTTCAGAGAGAGTTTGTTTGGAGTGGGGTCTGTTATCAGTGCAAGTAGGAGGATCATTTTTCTTAAGGGAAAAAAAAAAGTAATTTACTGTTATTGTGGGTAGTGCAGCTCTTTAGAGATCCTAAGCATTATGAGATAATTGTGGTTATACCTATGCTCTTCTCTCTGTCATGTTTCCAGTGTTTGCCTTAATGCTTTGTGTTACTAGAAAACAGTACACGTTCAAGAGCGCAAGAACCTGTTTATCTTCTGCAAGCATGTGGATTGCTCATGCTGTCAGAGGAGAGCACTGTGTGGGTACTACAGTCTGTTGTTCATCAGAATCTTCTGATCCTGAAAAACACTCAAAAATCCTCTCATGTAGAGATAGCCCTGTGACATTTAGTACTTTTGTGCTTCAGATCAATGGGGGTGGATCCCTGCAGTACCTCTCTCCATGGCATTATGTTTCAGCCAAAGGAAGGAAATGTGTAAGTTGTCTGGAAATTACTAGGGAAATAGAATTCCTATTTGCCTATGAAGAAAATGGTGGGTTTTTTGTAAGGAACAAAAAATTGTTCATGGAAGATGAAGAAAAGATGAATGAAGCTCTTCAGAACAGAAGTTTCATTTTAGCTGGCTATATGTATCAACATCCTGTTGTTTAGTATTTCATCTTTTTAGCAATATCCCTTTTCCTTCACTTCTTGCAAATATCTCTTTCAGTTTCTGTAGATAGTTCAAAATGTTCTGAGTGTTGAAATTGCCTGGATGGTATGCCTGGAGGATTCCAGTCCTGGGCTTCTCTCTCCCTTCCAGTAGCTATAAAAATTCATTTCCCTCCCCCCTCTCCTTCTCTGTTTGCAGGTTATCTTGACAAATCAGATTACCACATCCCTGAGCAATGGCCCTTCGATCCAGGCAGACCTGGTGTCTCCAGCTGATGATTTGTCCTTGTCTGAAGGTAAGAGATCCCTTCTATCAGAACTGAAACTCTACACTGACACAAATCCACACTGTAATTTGCATGTTCTGTTGATATACAGGGGTCTGAGAGAGTCAAGTTAGCAAATCTAACCTAAAAGAGTCTGGAAACAAAATTATTTTTCAGTTCCTCTGAAAATTCATTTATAAATAAAAAGCAAGTATGTGGACTAACAAGAAGGATCTGACACTTTCTAGAAGCTAAGAATGAATTTTTGAGCCATGTCAGCTCCTCAGTGTTGTACTGTCTTGCATGTGCATTTAGAGTATTATTTTCTCAGTGTTCTGAACCTGCTGCAGGAGTAGATACACAGGCTAGCCTGCAAATTTCACCTTATCTAATGATTATCAGTGATTCCAAAGAGAACCAACTGGTCACAAAAGAAGGAAAGCAAATACTAAATCCTGTCCCTTTGGTTATGCTTGTCTGGTTTTCAAGTACAGTGCCTCAGACTGCATCTCCATGTTGTGTGAATGTAATAGGAGGGATTTTGTGATGCCATATATTATTTTACATCTTCATATTTCTTTTTTCTGCACAGAATTAGAGACAGGCATCCTCTTTTTGCGTACTAGTGAGGACTTGTTGTGCTAAGAAGAAAAGACAATTCTAAATCAAGGTTTGCAAAGTAATATATTAAATTCAGCATTCTTCACTTGCAAAGAATAGTCAGAGTACCCTCAGTCAGAGACAGATGCAAAAAACGTTTGTTATTTAGAGTTCAGTTCATGCACAGACCCAAATGTATGATGAAAAGCAATGCTTCTCTTTCCAGCAAAGGCACGATAACTGCATGTGGACTTTCGACTTTGTATAACTTGCATATTGCTGCTCTTTCTCTCCTTGCTGCACTTTTTGGTGGTTCTGATCAGCTCATGTGTGTTCTTTTTGATCACAAACCCTCTTAAGCTTCTCTGACTTAACACAAGTACAGCCTGGTGGCAAAAACAACAGCAACAGAAAGTGGTTAAAACTGATGTTACTTCAGCAACTCATTTCAGTGGACAAGAGAAAGAGGCTGAAGATAGATTAAACAGAATGTCAAAGAGCAGCAATTAACTTCAGTGCAATGCCTTAACACTGATCAATGGGTTTACTTCATAATTTTGTCAATAGGAGCTGGGCAAAGCACGGCCCATTATAGCATTTTGAAATTGTGTTTGTAGCTTTTGTTGGCTCTGTCCATTGCCAAAGTATCTCTGCAGTTCATTGCTTGGATATTGCTCCTTACCTCTGTCAGAAAGAGTTGGAATTTGGTAACTAGATTTGGAAGAGGAAGGCATAATTTTTCACCTTTATGATTTCTTTATGATTTCACCTTTATGAAATTGTGCATCATCTCATTAAATGCTCTTGATCACAGTACTTGTGCTTTTCTTGTCTTTTAGAATTGCTATATATGAGCTTTCTCTGAAAAGAAAGGCGTAGCTGACTCTGAAATGGAAGTAATAACAAAATATGTTCTCAGTAAAGCATATTTTTATCCTGTGGTTAAAATATTTGAAGATACTTTGGGGAAAAACATGGACTAGTTTTAATACTTCTAAATTTCTCAGCAAATATGAAAGACTCTTAGTGCTGTGTATGAGCCATAGTTCGATAGTGTTCTGAAATCAGGACTATGCAAGAGATGGTATAATAAATTTTGTGGCAGTTACAGGTTATTAATAAAGCTTCCACATTTTGCCTAAACTACCACCATTATTTTTCATCTTTTAACCCAAGAATGAGTTAAAATGTGTTGGTGCTGTGTTCTATTCTTTTGTTGCTCTCTTGTTTTTAATTAAGGATCTGAAATGGTAAAATGGGCCAGCATCACAGTTGTTGAAAATGGAAGCCTTTGTTTTGCCACAGGACAAGAACAGCACAGTCAGCAGCAGTGCAGGGTCCTTCAGTAATTCAGGTTTTATCAAGGGATGTAGGGCTGATAAACTTCTTTCCTTCTCTCCCTTCCTTTTTCTGTTGACTAACATTAACATGGCATTTACATGCTGTGTTGTGTAATGGAAGAATACTGTTCATTTCCACACTACACGGTGTTCTCCCTGTGTCTTTCTTATTCATTAAATGTCTGCTTCTGGATTTCCATTTTTCATCACTTTTAACGTATGCATTCTACATGTGAGAAAATGTGAAATGTCAGGCATTTGATTTCTGTGTTTATCTTGCTATCAAAAGATATAGGTGTGGCCAGTTTGTTTTAGTGGATTTTTTTAACATTGAGGTGTTGACCTGAGAAAGCTCCCCCTTTTAATGTATTTCTTGTTAGCTAATGAACAGCCTGAAAGTAGCAATAACTTTAATCTTATGATAATTTTGGACTTTCAGAATCCTAAACTAATTAGTTTTCTAGGGTTAGTGTAATATTCATAATACTTACTACTCCTTTACAACTATAGAATTTGCAGGAAAGAGTAGTTAGGTGAGTAGCCAAAGGGCACAAAGAGGATATATTGCAGAGTCAGGGATAAGAGGCCAGATTTGTGACTGGGTCCTTACCTCATTGTTCCTTGTCACTTATCACCAACTGAAGCTGAACTTGAACCAAAGACCTAGATGTGAAAGGATCCATAACACATTATTAGTCCTATAAGCAACTCAGACCACTTGGTTTGTCTATGTTTAATATGTTGTTTTAATCCTATCTGAAATCAGAGTCCTGTCACTGTAAATGGTTTGCTAAAAGGGTAATCTTTCCTAGGGAGAGGTGGAAATGAAAATTTCAAACTGAATGTGCTATTAGAATGAAGTAGAATGTTACAGTGTCTTTTGGTTTTCCTTCTGATTGTGCTTGAGAAGGGAATTGCTTGGGTTATGTGTTAGATTAGTCCAGAAACCAAGGAAGCTGTTCATCTGATGTATGACAAAAAGTTAATCTGATTAACAAGCTAAAAGGACATTGTCAAGCTGTTTCAGGCTCAAAGGTTGTCTTCTGTAAAATTGTAATCTAGTGCATGAGAACTTGTGTCCTAAAAATATGTTAGATTTTTATGAGAACGTTAATGATTTTGTAAAAGCAGTGCTGGCTGTAAAATCCCACCATTTATGTACCAGTGTAAGAATTCATGAGCTGTTTGTTGGTAATTTTTGTAGGAAATGGTTATGTCCAGCTAGATTCCCAGATCTGTGCATACTTCTGTTTCAAGACAGATAAAAAAATGCTTTTGTTTGTTACAAATTAAAGTGATGAATAAAACACAAAAGTATCTCTACCCATGGTCTGAGCTCTTGCATTCATTTGGCCTTTACATACTTGCCAGATTATCATCTGAAGGAGTTCAGACTAATACTGTTTTTCTCCAGCTCTAAAATTCTCAGACATGTAAAGTTGTCTCTTTTTCCCTGGGAAGCAAACTCAGTTTCTACTTGTAACTGCACCATTCTTACATGGCCATCTCTCAAACCTTGTCATCAGAGGACATAGGCTGCAGGATGATTGTGAACACTGCTGTTTCACTTTCATCCTTGCTTTATGAAATAGCCTCTGTTTAGCTCTTCCAGTCAGAGACAGTTTCCAGTCTGAGAAGCCTTGAAGTTGTTTTAGATTGCAGGGGTGGTCAGACAAGCCCAAGACTATAACAAGAACTAATGCTTTATTACTTAAACATAAAAAGTACCTCTTACCCCATTAAAATATTTTTTTAATAATTACAAAAGTAGAATTTAGCTGCATTAGGAGAAGTGAACACTAGAAATGGAATGTAAATGTACACAGCAAACTATTTTGTATGACTGTTAATGGATGTTTTTAAACAAGTTATCTGTGGCTGTGACTGTACTATTTTTGTTATTTTTTCCAAGTTCACATGAATAAACTTTACGTAATGTAAAAAGTCTTCAGAAATTAATTCTAAGCCTATGTGTTAGAGTGCTAGCTGGACAGGAAAGTTTGTGCATTTTACTTGTGTGCTGCGAAGAGATAGGACAGTATGACCTACTTGAGGTCCCTTCTAGTCCACCAGTGCCTATCCTGTTAATATGTCTGCCAGCTGCAAGCTCTAACTTCCTCTCACAGACATAAAAGCCAAACTCAATCTTTCTTGGAAAAGCTCAGGAGTGTGTTGGTATGAACAAGAACAGTATCTCCCTCACAGCATGCACAAATTGTCAAGCAAAAAAAGAAAGAATGCTATCTTGGGCTTTTTCAGTCTTAGCTAGTACTTTCAAATATTTGTTTGAAAAAGTCAGAATTATTTTGTGTTTAAAGTTGTCTGTAAACTTATGCTAGCTCTGGAGAAGCCAGTGTTCAATCTTCTGCCATTTGTGCTCATCAAGTGGTTTGTCATAGCATTGTATATTTTTAGTGCTCAGTGTGAGCAATGAGTTTAGTCTGACCTTTTCAACTTTGTTGCTCTGATCTTGAATTCTTTTAAGCTGTTGAGCAGAAGTAGGCTTTTGTGTTGTGGAGACTGGAGAAAACTAAGGTACCATAATATCTCCCACCCCCAGGATTTTCCTACTGTAGTTTAGGAGCAGAAGATCTAAAGCTGGAATCTTTGGCTTCTCTTCCGTGCTTTGCCCTTGATCTCTTGTCAGATTGTGGTTAAATTGCTTTAGTCTTCAAGCCTCAGTTTACCATTTTTTTAAATTTGGGGCTATATTTTTATTCTTCAACTTTTTTTTGCTTTCTTAACATTTCAGGATATTCCTAGGGGGGAAATAATGAGTTGACCTTCTCTTCAGCTCAGAGTAAGATCAGTTTTGTAGTTTATTACTTCTCTCTCTTCAAATCCCCTTTTTTCAGTCCTGGTGCCAAGTGGAGTGAAAACACTGAAGGAATTATCAAGTGAACTGAGGAGCCCCCAGAGATCAGAGGCTGTTGGTTGGTTTTGGTTTGCTTATTTATTGATTTATATGTGCAGTTAATGCTTAGGGTTGGATCTGCAGGTGACTTAATTAAAATAAAAAAGCATATACTGTGAGAACATAAACTTACCTGTTTTGCAGGAACCGTGAGCTTACAGATCAAGCAACTGTTAAAAAAGTTTCTAAAACACTTCCTCCTTGTAGTTTTAAAGCTAATGCAGAATAATGCATGTCCTAGTGAAGTGCTCCAGCATGATATGAATTTAAATGCATTGGAAAGTATCATAATACTTTGGCATGTTTTAGGGCTTTGGTGTTTTAGCTGAATGCTCTGTAAACTGCAGCCTAGTTTACACAATTTTGCTTGAAAGAGAAGATAGTTTGTCTTGGATCATTGAAGCAGTATTGTTAGTTAATTATAATACATTTTTAAATAGGACCATTCATAAATTAATATCCTATCATTTTAATATGAATCCACTCTGACTTTCTAACACCCAAGTATTTGGAAATAGTTACTAAAATGCTTTAATTTTGTTACCATTATATAATCTGTGTGGAGGTTACTGGGAATGTTGAAACTCAAGAACCATGTGGCATGATATAAGTAAGGTCTTTTGACTGTGATCCCTCATGTGAATCCTATGAAGCTTAATGAATTTTAAATATGCAAAAAGGCAATGAGTACAAATAACACTAATGGTATTGCCAAATTATTTGGAAGATGAATTCCAACAATTACATCATGTCTGTGCATACTGAAGAGTAAATTTCCAAACTGAGACTAGTGTGCAGGTGTGAATCCTAGAGACTAAAGCACATGCCTGAAAAGGTAAAGAGGGGGACCTTATCAGTGTATTTAAGTATCTGGAGGGAGGGTGTAAAGAGAATGGAGCCAGGCTCTTCTTTGTGGTGCCAAGCAATAGGACAAGAGGCAATGGGCAGAAACTGGAACACAGGAAGTTCAACTTGAACATGCAGAAGAACTATTTCTTCACTGTGCAGATGACTGTGCACTGGAACAGATTGCCCATAGAGATTGGAGTCTCTCTCACTAGAGATGATCAAGAACTGTCTGGATGCAATCCTGTGCAATGCGCTCTAGGATGACCCTGCTTGAGCAGGGAGGTTGGACCAGATGACCCATTGTGGTTCCTTCCAGCCTTGCCTATTCAGTGATTCTCTAATGGAGTTCTCTTCTTGGTTTATGGCTTATGAAGGTAGGGAAGTGCTACAAAATAGCATTTGCCTTCTACAGTCATAATGATACAGGGAAGTGTAGTGAGATTTGTTTCTGTGTTTGCTTTGATATGAATTACTACTTCTCACCTTATGGTTTGGTTGCCACTCAGGCACAATGCCACCTACTCTCTCCCATGATGGGACAGGACAGCTCCATGAGCCACAGGATTCTGCCTCCAAGTCTGAGCCTTGGGCATCTGTGACTTTGGTGTCAGAGTTGATAGAATTATTTAACTCACTGGTTCTCATTCACATGAGCTCAGTAATGGAACAATTGGACTTGTTTCTTTCTAATCCTTTATTTTGGTGCTGGACTTCGTCTCTCAGCTGTCTTTTAAGAAACTGTTCCAGCATAGACCCTGTAACCCTCTTCACCACCTAACAGTGCTGTGGGAAACCTTTTATCCCTTCAGTCTGTTCTGTCTTAGAGTTACTTCTCCAGCTTCAGACCTTTCATAAAAACAATTGTTAGGCCTACGTTCTCTGAAAGGTGAGAAAGGAATTCATCTTCCTTAACCTGCTACAAGTCACCGTAGTCCATCTACTTCAGGACAAGTAAACAGTGGGCAGTGAAAAAAAGGTAAAACTCATGTTGGAGGAAAAAATGCGCGCCCCCAAAATACAGTGATTCCTGTGCTTGCATTGTGTTTGTGTTTGTTGTAACTCCGCTCTTAACAGTAGCAGAGTCTGCCCCCCAGTGCTTCAGTGGAAAGAAAAAAGCCTTTCTGATTGTTGAGAATGCCACAAGGAAGTGCGCCATCATTACAGGGCCTGGAACAAATGATATTAACCATTAGGGGAAATGATACTGTGATTGTTTCTGCATGAGGCAGAGTTGTGGTGGTATATGGAGCAGTTAGATTTCACAGTAACAGTGGTCATATTATCCTGTACTAATTTTGATGCTATATTTCACTAAGTGGGAAGTAGCAACATAATAACATCTAGCCAAATTTTAATGGCTTTTTAATCAAAAGATAAGTCTCTCAGTAAAACAGTGTTGCAGCGACTGTATGTGTCTATGGAAATTTCAAGCATAATCACTTGATATAGATGACGGAAAGGTTGAAAACTGTCAGCAGGAACATTCAAAGACCTCTATATATCAGTTTAATAGAATCTCCATTCATCATTTCCTAATTGCTGCGATGAGAGAATATAAAGTTTTACTGCTTTGTTGTGGTTTCTTTCTGAAGACGTGATATGACTTACAATCATTAATCAACAATTTATAATCCAAAAAGCCTTCAGGTACATTTGCTGGGAATCACTCATCTATATAATCAGAAGCACAATAACAGAAGTGATTACAGTCATAGTTGAGTGGTTAGGAGTTACCACCTCTCAGCTGCTAAGTAACTTACCTTGACTGAAAAGAAGTGTGACCGAGTACGTGTTACACCTTCCAATGCAAAGTAGAATGGGTTTGCATGAATCTTGCTGCACACACCAGTTTATTCCTGTGTTCCTGGAACTGCAGTAAGCTTGAGAGCATGCATGGGTCAGTCACTGAGTTTCATTGTAGGAAGATTGCAGTTGGTCATTTCCTTATGCCATAAAAGTGTTAAAAAATAAGATTAGCTCATACTTCTGTGTGGGTGAATATAGAACTTTTTCTGTGGTCCTGCAAATCAGTGGTTTGAATCAGAAAAATGAGACATGGTTTGGCTCTAAATTCCTTCTGCAGTCCTACATTGCACACCACTGTTGGTGGAACTGCTCCAAACTAATTTATCTTTCAAATTACATTGTAAAAAGTGAATTCAAGGGTAGGAAAGAGCTAAACACCACTTGTCCCTGTGCACAATGGTCAATTAAATTCTGTCTTAACTCACTGTGGATTATCCTTAAATCTGTACAGAGGTTGAGGAAAAAATATTAAATGAATATTTATCATTGAGTAGCATTTAGTCCCATTTATTCTGGAGTTTTATCATACCAGCAATGGATCTTTCTTCTCATAGAACTGGGGAGGGATCAGAAGGATTTTGATTTATGGGAAGACGTAACTATGGGAATCATATTTGGCTTGGGGCGTTACATGAAGCATATGGCTCACCTGCAGAACCTGAACTAGTTAGAAGGTGCAGGTGTTATGCCAAAAGGGAAGGTGAGGGTAAAGGGACAGAGGATACTTTTAGAGTCAGTTGCCTGTGTTCTAGTTGCAGTTCCAGCTGGGTTTCCTCTGGGTTTACTGCAGGATGTTTTAAAAAACTGGCTCCTTGTTAATCTCAGGCAGCTTTTGTGATTGATGATTCCCCTTAATTGTAAAAAGAGCACGTTGATGTTTCTGCTTAATTTATGCCTATTTCCTGCTTTATTATTGTAATAATGATTTATTGTCTTAAATTATGGAAGTTTTATAACCTCTTAGCCTTTTTTGGAAATTGAAGCTGGGCACTCTGGCATGTGAATGAACTTCTTCCCAGTGACAGTCTACTCCTAAAATGTTACATTCAAACCCAAACATAACATGATAATAAAAGATAGTATATAGTTGGTGCATTATCTCTTAATTTAATTAAAATAAGGAGCCTTGAGTATGAGCAGCTTTTGCATGCTTCACAGAGACAAAATTAATCTAATCTGGATTCTGGTAGTCTTCTCATAATATCAGTTATATTAAAAAATAAAATCAGGAAGTATTTGGAGAAAAGTAACCCAAGTTGCAGTACAGTGCAGTACAGAAAGATGGGTGAAGAAATGTTAGAAAGAGGAAATGCCTGGAGCTTAACTAAAGGAAGGCTATGTTTACATTAATTTCTGTACTCCTAAAATGTCCTGCTGCTGCTCCAGTCTCCCAGGCAAGCCACAGTCTACAGAAGATTCCTGCATGAGGTGGTGCTTAACTAGTGCCAGGAAGGGTAGAAAAGACAATGGCTCAAGTATGAATAGCTGCACTGTTAACAATGGAAAATTTGTCAGGAAAAGGCAAAACAGATGCTATTACTGGGTAAGCAGCCATGATTCTTTGGGAGTAATTTGAGCCAGTCTGATACCTGGCAGGGGAATTGTTGTTTCAGGCTGGCACATGGATATGTAAGGCAGTAGTTTGGGCATGCTTTAGCTGAATATCCGGAAGTTGTTTCTGAGCGTGAAATCTGTTGGACCAGCTGTTCCCAAATGGTTTGTGTTTGTGCCCCTGTTTCTGGTGGTGAACTCACCCCAACCAAGCTTACGACCCTAAATACTAACATAAACAATCACATCTCTGTCAGGCTTGTGACCCCACTCTGTGTGGCTGTGACCCTGCTGGAGGTTACAACCCCTGTTTTGGGAATTGTTGGGATAGACTGTCAAATAGTCCTGCTGGGATATGCCTCATCCAGGCCAGAATCATCACAACAAATAACTTCAGATCTCACAGTAATTTTTAGACCCTTGCCACCAGTTTGAGACTATAGTTTATTAGAGCTGACATGTCACTTTGGTACATCAGGAACATCTTGGAGATCGAAAGGTCATAGTCCTCCCACGCTGCCGCAGTCTTTCTTCATGGACTCGCCTCTTCGTCTTGCTTGTCTGTCAGCTGGCTGGCAGCGAGCCCCGGCGCCCTCATGGCGTGGCTGATTCGGCCATGACTGCTGGGTGTGTACCAGCTGCAACTTCTCCCCCAAGCCAGCCTTTCCAAAATGGTTCTTCCTGAATACTCCTTGCCTTAATGAAGGGATTGATGTCTATCTCTCTCTGCTGAAATAATTAAAAGCTATGTTCAAAGTTATTAAAAGCTATATAGAGAACTGCTGATGGAGGTGGGCTAAGCCTTCCTCTTTATTTTGTAAAACTAATCCTGTTATCCATATACATGTACATCGGAGCACAGTCATACAGATGTGGGATGCTGATGGAGAAATACACAGAAGGTGGCCTTGTGTGATTGCTGGTATAGTCTGCAGGACTAGGGTCTTTGATAAGCCATACAAACAGTCTCCTTAACATAAAATGTCCTAATTAGAGATCTGATTCTTAAGTTTTGTTCTGCTTCAATTTTAAATTGATTTTGTGAACAAAAATGAAAATAGACTTCAAATTTGTTTTTTTGAAAGCATTGGATACCATAATTTAAAGTAACTAACTTTAGTTAGTTACTTTAGTAGCTAACTGATAATTCAAGGCCATTGACTTCGTAATTTACAGTCATGGATATTTGACAGTGGGACTGTTGCGTAAATCCAACAAGGGGAGGAGCCTGCAACGGATAGTTTATTTTTACGTACATTGTTGTCAGTAGATCCTGGAAATTGCCAATGATGACAGGAAGGAGAGAGGACAATATGGTGCAGAAAAATATCGTATCATTTAGATAAAAGCCTGCATTGCATAAAATTAGCTCAGAATTCAGTCAACATAAGTCTTGTTACAGAGCTCTATTGGATTGCTTTGTTTAAGGATGTTGCTGGACTGGTTTTCTGTCAGGCAGGTGCTCAGAAAGCATTACACTGAGAACAGCAAAGTCAAGTTGTGGAGTGTGTAAGCCACTCAAGAAAATAGTCAGAAAATCTTATGTTACAGGCTGGTTGCTGCGCATACCACTCCCAAATGAAAAAATCATTTGAAACAGTGTCTGTAACTTGATTGTCCCTTAAGCACTAGTTACATGTCAGAAAATAGAGTCTCCTCCATCTGTCCAGGTTGGATTTGGTGCACAAAGGAGCATATCCGATTCATAGTACCTCTTAGGTAATCAGATTAACATCTCCTGAACTGAATTTACCCTTTTGATACTGAGTCTTTCATATGCCATGTTTCACATATCACATTCTGTTGAAGCTCTGTAGCTTTTCAGTAATTGCCTTGAAATCTATATGTGGTATGTCTGCCCTCTTTTGAGCTGTTATTGGGACATGCATCAATTAAATATGTTTCTGGCACTCTCTTAATGGCATAGTTTCCCTGGGGGTCAAAAAATGCTCCAACAACTGAGGCTTCAACAGCTATGTTCGTGTAGCTTTGAAGGACTGGGGCAAAAATCTTGATGTCTTACAAGCAAAATAAATAAATTCTTGAGTTCTTAAAATATCTGATTTAATCCATTTTTTTGCTTCCCTTGCTTCTCTTTTTCATTTTCATTCCTTTTTTTAAATGGTAGATTTTTGACTTGTCAAATTTCATTGTTGGTTTTGCTTAGCGAAACAGAAGGCTGGATTTTGTCATCTGGGTCTAAGGAAGAACTCTAAGTGATGCAGGATGGTTCTTAATTAAAATTAATGATAACCAATCTGAATACAGAATTCTATTTCAAGTCGTTGAGACTTTTGGCTCTAGGACATTCTGGGAATGTATACTATATAGGAATTCCTATATTTTTTCAAGTACACTGAAAGTAGAGGTACAAAAATTACCATGTTCTATCAGATCCCTCCAGTAAGATTCATTCTGTACCTCAAATATCTCTTAGCCTGCATCTGCAGTGGTGTTTTCATTGAGATTTTTGAAGCAATTCCTCAGTGGTCTTTGCTTGCTGCATGTTTGTTCATTATGTGGGGTGGTTTTGATGGGCACCCACTAGAGAATTTTTATAGGAAATTAAACAAGATCCAGTAGTGCTCAAAGCCATCATGAAGGCAGAAGAATCTAAGCTAATGGCTGGTCATCAAGCCATAGTCAGAGCAGGGATGTTCTCACCAGAGCAAGTGAGTTTGTAAAAGAACAATGATGCACTTACAGAGTAGCTACAGGGGAATCAACACTAGCTTTTTCAGCCGTCTGACACTGTTGTACCAAATTATTCACTACTGGGGACTTGCTTCCTAAATAAAAATATAGAATGTTTCCTCTTGTGTGTTTTTATGTAAGTCAGGCAATACAGACTGCTTCCAAAGATCAGTAGGAGGGGTTACTGATAAGCTGTAATTCCCATTGCCTGACTTGTGGTTGATTACAAGAAACAACAGTATGTATTTCAGCAGGGTAACAGCTCAAATCCTTGCTGGTAGGATTTGACAAGTTCGTTTGTGCTGAAGCCTGAGTTGCTGTGTCTTTTATTTACTGTTGTTTATGCTATGAAATACGACATTTTGCCTGCCCTTGGCCTGTAGTCACATCTTAGTTGCAAAAAGCATATGCCCCAAGTACCAAATTCCTGGATCCAGTCATCCTCAGCATCTGCTGATGAATGATCTTTCATAAGTCCCACCCAACTCCCTTTTTCCTTGCTGTTTCCTCTGTTTTAACTTAAAACTGGTAATGTTGATGTTCTGTTTTAAGACTTGGAACAGTGGCTGTCATGTTTGAGAGTTATGTTACCCACTGAAAACTGCTACCTGCTGAAGGACAAGTGACTACAAAGATGGGCCTTTTAAACTTTAGAAGTCTGTAAATCTTTTCTTGTTAATGTTCAGTAGGAATGAAGTTCGGGATAAACTTCAGTGCTTTCAAACTAATATAGTGCCTGTCAGTGACCAAATCTGAATCTCAAGAGGAAGAGTTCATGGTGGTGCAGGTTAAATGCCGAAAACCTCACGATCCTTGGAGCCTTTAGTTTGTTCATTGACTGTTCATCAGAATCCTGCAAACTAGCAAAGACTGGTCATGTTATTTTCCTCCAGGTTAGTATGAGGTAACTCCAAACAGCATAGGATCAACATGTCAAGTCCTTAATGGCCCTAGAGTTTATTGTCCTGGCTTATGGTCAAAACCTGCCCAGTTCTTCTTTTCCTGAGGGTGCATCTGCTTCTTAGTCACCGCTGTGATGGTCATGTGAGCTAGCATGAAATGAGCTGTTGAGATCCAGAGGGTTTCAGCAGCAGATGAGTCACAGAGGCAGAGAGGTCAGCACAGGCTAATCTTTCTAGTATTTACCATGCATAGTGTAAATATATGCTGAGATGAACCTGCCTTCTCTTGGAATGAAACGTCTTTTGTCTGGATGAGAAGATCCTATGTGTGAGGAGAGGCTCTTTCGCCTTAATGCCATTCTGACAGAGTGAAGGACTTGGAAAACTTATTTTAGTGAACTGTGGATTTCCCTTAAGTAGAGATACCTTGCTTTCCTCATTTGTTTTAACAAGATATTTGTGTCCAGCAGGCTGAATAGTAATTTTGAGCAAGTTGAAGTGGGATGTAACTCTGTAGGGTAGCTCTGCCCATGCTATATAGGTCAATTTTGAGTTTATTATAGCTTCAGCCCAGGATTTGGTGATTGTTCTTTCTAAGATGGTAGAAAGTCACCTGCACTTTTGTGTAGTGCAGTTTTGAATCAAATGCATTTTAAACAAATAAATATATAAATGATAAAAACTTGCTGTGTCTGTAAAACTGGATTTTCAGCAGACTTCAACATTTTAAAGAGCTTACTTTGATTGTGCTGAAAATTTTTCTGACAACTATGGCTTCAAGGAAAACAAAAAAGTGTTTTATCAGAAGTAACATGTTCTGTGGAGTTATGTTTTTGCGGGTCAAATAAAAATCTTGAACACAAGAAATGGGACAAGGCAGAGGTTTTTGATCAGAACTAGAGATATGCTACACAAAACGGCATCTGGGTTATTGTCTGGATGTTTCTTTTTTAACTCTCTCTCATAATTCTTGCACCCTCTCAACCAAAAAATGTTATTTTGCAAGGTTTTACTTTTGCTAAACTAGTGGAGAATGAAACAGAAATAAAACTGTTTACCTGTTGGCCTTGCTTCTTAGTTCCATATGAAATTATGTGGTGCTTGTCTTGCATTTTGAACAGGTAGCTGTGGTAGTGGCATGCCATATTCTAATCACTCCGATAAACAATTCCTTGCTAGTGGTTGCCTTGCATACAGTGGTCAGCAATTCCTACACTCAATGGTGCCATTGAAAATGTTTGAGATTGCTGCCCAGTTTCAGCAGTTTAATTGCTAATGCTGTGTTATTGCTTCAGAATTTAATAGCTGTTTCTGGTTATGATGAAGTTGGTTTAAACCTGCAAACTTTTTAAAACTTCATTTGTTGCTTCCTCCTTGCAGTGTGGTTTCCTCCTTTTCTACCTTCAAAACATTGTGGTCCAGGGTGTTGGGTGAGGTGACATGTCCTATTTTACACTCAATTGGAAAAGTGCGTCATGGGCGCTTGAAGTTCCATGGGGTTTTCTTAGTTGAGATGCTCAGATGTGGCTTCCTGTCATCACCTGATTACTTTGAATGCTAAAATGATCTTGTTACCTTTGGTATTATTGTCTTAAACTTAAGAAGAGGACAGGCATAGATTTTAATGTTACTCCTGTGTGCTACCTGTTGTGGAGTGAGCACAGTGATGATCAAAACATTACACAGCATACCCTCATAGTTAACCTCAGAAGAAGGCCTCTTGTTTATCTCATGGGCTGCTTCTGCTGCCTTTTCAGTCTTCTCTCCGTCTCTGGGGACACAATTCCACATTGATTCGATTAACAAGGCAGTCATACTCTTATTGACACACAAGTCTTTCAAAAATTAAATCAAGACATCAAGACCTAGTGACACCAACCTTTTTACATGTCAGTAAAAAAGGAGACTGACTGGTGGTGGTCAGTATAAACTTTTCAGGGCAGCGACTTGTGCCTTCAGTGTCTGAGCATCATGTTTCTATTACCTAAAAAACCAAATGGTGATAATTTCTTCTGTCCATTTTTATCTTTGTCTCACTTGACCATGTAGTGGCAACAGAGTTGATATTAATAGAGTATCCTTCCTCTTGCCTGTTTCCAACGACATTAGATATGTCTTGTGCTTGCAGGTTCTGCAATCAAAATTGTCCGAACAAATAGACCAGGAAGCAAAACTTTTTTCCAAATCTCTTAGTTCATGAGCCCCTAAAAATGACCCTGCCATGTTTTCGTGCCTTTTCCCAATTCCTTGCAAAGGGAAACATTAAAACAGCCATATGGTAGATGTGTTCAGTTGGAGGGCTCACAATCAGCTTCTTATCTGATGAAACTACAAAGTTCAACATACAAAATAATGTCATTCCTTGTTTGTCCTCAAAATTTTAGCAGAAATGTGTTAAACACTGCTCAGCAGGATCACTGTAGCCTACTTGTTTGAAAGCAGCTGATGATTTGGTGTACTCAGGTTCTGGAGTATATGTTAAAATGGCTTAAAGGGCATAAAGGTTTTCTGATTTGCTTCAGTTTTGGGTTGTTTTATTTTATAAATCAAGACTTAAAGAATCAGACTCTTCACTTTAGGCTTCTGGATAAAATGAAGTATGAAAAAATGTTTTCCTATATATTTTTTCTTACTTTTAAAAGAACTGTACTTTCTTCCCTTATCTTCCCATTTTCGTTGTATGATAGTCCTTAGTATCATAGAATCGATTGGGTTGGAAAAGACCTCAGAGATCATCAGGTCCAACTCCAGTCCGTTTACTAGATCATGGCACTCAGTGCCATGTCCAATCTCAGTTTAAAAATCTCCAGGGACGGTGAATCCACCACCTCCCTGGGCAGGCCATTCCAATGCCTGACCATTCTCTCTGTAAAGAGTTTCTTTCTAATATCCAGCCTAAATTTCCCCTGGCAGAGCTTAAGCCCGTGCCCCCTTGTCCTATTGCTAACTGCCTGGGAGAAGAGACCAATCCCCACCTGGCTATAACTTCCCTTCAGGTAGTTATACTTTTGAGGTAGTTTTGAGGTACTTTTATATTTTCTTCTGCATTTTTCTGACTGCCTCTTTCTTTCTTTCCATCTGCAGTCTGAACAGTACAGATTGCCCAAATCAATTGTCCTGTCTGTATCATGAATGGTTTTCAAAATCTGGATGTCCATCTTGGAGCAGGAGATAGGACAAGAGACCTCCTAAGGTCCCTTCCAGCTGGAAATGTTCTAGGAGCCTATGATGCTACCTTTTTGTCTGTTCTGTACTTTTCTTTATTACTGTCATTTTCTATATATACTCTTCTTTGTTATGCTACATTTGTTATACCTCTTTATTAATTTATACACAGGGTTACACATTTTGATGAATTACTAATATGTACTTAATCTATTAACTGGGGACTCTTTCAAAAGACAGGGATCTTATTCTCCTAATAGCTAAGTCCCTAATTATAAATCTACTTACTTTGTTGCTGTTAAATGTGCTGATGGTTTGAAGATTATCTTTTCTGCCAAATCAGTATAGTAAATACTTAATAAATTCTGAAATGGAATAGTGCTGCTTGACAGCAGGAATAGAAAAATACTTTCTCATCTGGAGCCTTCTGTCTGATTTCAGAATGTTTTGAACAGAACTTGAAGAAACTCTGGGTTTTTTCCCCAAAATCTGAATTCTGCAGATAGGATAATTCTGTTCCTCTTGAAATGAGCAATGAATTTTTTAATGGAAAAACTACTTTTGTTGGTAAGCCCCTGCTAGTGATTAATAGCATACATACAGACCTAAGACATCCCAAACTTTGGCCTAATGAGAGCCCCGGCCTGCCAAATCTCTTGCAGTACACATCCCCTCATAATTCACAGCCCACTTCTCTCCTCTCATATTAATCCCAGGATAACATTAAACTGCCAGTAAGTTATAGCCTTCAAATGTTGACATTCCTTGAAAAAGTAACTGGGCGTAACGTCAGTGATGAACTTACTGTAACTAACCAAATGCAACCAAGGTGTGTTTAAAGAGAGTGTTTTAAATCCCACCTCATGGTCATTTTCCTAGCACCTCATATAGGCAAAATGAAAAGAATTTTGGTGCTTTCAGAGTATTGACACAAACTATTTTGCCTTCTGCTTGCATTTGTAGTTAGGACTGTACTTTTTTAATAGATTTTAGTGTTATTGTAAGGCACTAAGCTGAGCTCCCTGCAAACCATGGTCTCCTTCCTCTTGTCCTTGGACTGTCAAACACAAGCAGTGGTTGACACAAGATGTTCTACTGGCTTACCATTATATTTCAGCTTTCATCTGGAGACTCCACATCTAATCAATCAGCATGGAAGATCAGGCTCCCATTTAGTCCTTTCCTGAATTTCTGAAGTTGGTGTGAAGGTCATTGATGATGTAGCTCCTGCACTATGTAGTGAAACTGGTACATTGGCAAATTAATTTTGCATCAGACTGCAAACAACTGTCTGATGGTTCTAACGTTCATCTACTGCTGACCTGTACTGGATGCAAACCAGTGACCTAAAGGTGAAGCATTTCTCCTAGAGCTAGTTAGTGTCTTGACTTAGGCCAAACTAATGACCCAGCAGTGAAAACTATATTTCACTTCATGTTCAAAGACTGAGTCAGAGACTCTGAGTAACCACAGTCAATAGACCACAGTTTTTTGAGCTTTAATGCACTTGGGCAGAAAATGCTTGGAGAAGTTTCAGTAATAAACTGGCAGATAGACCTGATTTTCTGACCATCTCTTACTAGCAGGTTCCCTGTGGTTCTAGATTTAAGGCCCTGTGTATATGTATTTATGCACACTGGTGTGTTTATAGCAAGCTATTTTGATACCTATATGTAAATGAAGGCTTTTGCTCTCTGTCCAGAATGTTCTCCCAGCAGGCTTACTAATAGGATAATCCAGTATCTGTGAAGTTAGTCAGTGACCACTCTGGGGAACCTGCTTCTGGCCTCAGAATTAGTCTTGGAGGAGACAGGTTGCTGATAAGGAAGCATCATGCTGTTTACACTCACATGCTTGTGCAACCAACGTTGCAAAAGGAAACAAATAAAAGATAATGTAACATAGTTTTTGAAGTTTTACCTTTGGCCTTTGGGCTTTACAGATAAATATCTGATGGACCATAGGTGGACTGGGTAGGCCCATGTGTTACATGCCTCTTTACTGTGTTTTCATTTCCAAGATACAATCTAAAATGAAAGTTCCAATCTGTACTGAAGACAACTATAAATGCTTGTGATTAAAAACAAGTGTCCATGTTACCCCAAGTGTCCAAATTATTTTTAGTATTAGTGCATACAAGAATGCTGGGATGCTAGAATGAGGGGACACTTTCCTTCTAAATACCATCAGATTAATTTTCATTTGTGAATTTAATTCTGTGGAATGGTGCCAGATCCATTCTGTCATAGTGACGGTTTCCCAGGCAATTTCCAAGATGGACAGCAGGACCAAAGGCTTTTCCCTTTTTGACTTACAACATGCTTGCACACAGCTTTTATGGGACAGGTGCATGGCTTAATGGGTTATTCCGTTTCTCTTCTTGTCTGGTTTCTAGCTCCTTTTTAAAGATTAGCCATCATTCTGTATAGTTCTTCTATGGCCAAATAAAGGCAATGTAAATCGGAGGAAAGAATGGGCGTTTGTGCATACAGCATAAGAAACAGCCTTAAAAACCATGATCAAGAGATTATGCTGGGGAGGGAAAGTAGTTGAAACTTTCTCAGCAGAAGCTGTCTTTCTAATTGGCTCTGGCGAAGAACCTCTCAATGGTAATGCTTTATCAGGATTGCCAAGTAGAAAGGAGAAATTCTGTTTATTACTGTACCCAGGACTGGTAAGCTTCTGCTGGAATTTGTATTCAGTTCTGATTCTTGGAGTTTGGAGAATATAAAGAGGGAGGTGAGACCACAAAAAGCAGTCCATGTTTTAGAAAGTCTTCTCCATATAAGGCTTCAGGAGTCTGGTGACAATGTGAGATTACAGAGGTACTTATGCTTGGAATTGTTATTTGGCAGTTCAGTCTTCTCAGTTGTGTGGGCAAATGTCTAAGAGTGTACAGTGACTGGAAGAAGAAGTGGTAAACTTTAGCCTTAGAAAGATATAGCTTCCCAGCAGTATGCATGACAACTTTGGAGCAGCTTACCTGTGAAGCTGATATGCTAGTTATTGATATATTTAAGACCACATGGAACATCTGTATAGAAACAGTCTTTAACCCAGCTTCTTGGGGTGTAGACCAGAGTAGATGCTAAAAGAAAACTCTGATGGCTGTGTGTACTGCTGTGATTTTACTGTAATGGAAAATGAGGCTGGAAAATGAAAGGCCAGCTAAATGCAGTCCCTTCGGTATGTTTTATAGATGAAGGCATAAAACGTTTTTTGCAGTGTAATCATTGGGTTTCTGAACAGCATTGTCAGAACCTGGCAAAGAAATGCATCTGTGAAAGAAATTAAGATCTGAAGTCATCCTAAGGCATGAAAGAAAGTGCATTCTTACAACTCTGCTCTTCACTAACAATACTTATATGAGTTTTTCTAGAAGTTTTCATGGAAAACTCTTTCATTTTTCTAGGCATTATGCCTAAGGAGTAACTTATTCCTGTTCACTGAATAGCATGTGTGTACACTGTTAGTTTCTGCATGCAATGATATGTAAGCTTGGTGAGGTGCACAAACCAGCCTTGTGTATCTGTGCTTTCTTCTGAAATGTGCCCTCACAGAACTTGTGGGTTTTTAAGAATGGATAAATGGGTGAAAATTATGGTTTCCGAATATATAAAGCAGAATTCTTGTACAAATAGTTGTTGTGGAAGAGCTTACCTTTCTTTTTTACTGACTTTACAGGCAGAAGTTTTCATAGCCTCTCACTGGATACAGCTTTTCCTGGCCACATGCTGCTCAGTCCTTTGCGTTTGTAGTGGAGATCAAAAGCATAAGAAAAGCTCCTTTGAGCTGTGGCCAGTAATATTTACCAAAAAAAATTCACTGAGACACTGAATGGCTTAGGAAGCTCTGTGTGTTTGCCAGTGTGCTGGATGCAGAGGGTTCAGATGGAAACTACAGGTCAGATTTGGAAGATGTGGGGTGAGGTGTGACTGTTGCACTGTTCTTAACAATTTGAATTGATTGCTGTCAGTGTTATCATAAAAGTTGTTCATTTGTGGTCTATAGACGTCAAAAATATGTTCAAAATAATACCTGCCTCTAACTGAGTGGGATTTCTGAATTGTACTGAGACCATCAATGACTTGCACAGCAATAAGTAAACGTGTTTACTTTACTCTCTGGTTCTGTATAGTTTAGCAGACTTAGACCATTGGAGTGAAAAGCACTAATCCAGTACAGAATGAGCACCTAAAATCCCACTTAGATAAAGTGGGATTTTATTCTTTTCTGGTTACATGACTGTCAGTGGGTTATAAAAAGTCACCTTTTATGAGGACTGAGTTCAGTTATCTTTTAAGCAGAGGCATAGTTGAAATAAAATAAATCTTTAAAACAGTGATGGTGTTCAAAAATCTTTAAATGCTGACACTGTAAATTTACTACATGTGACTGCTTTGCTAAATCTTAGTGAGGGGGGAAAGTGGGGAAGAGAAGAAACTATAATATTTAAATACTAAAGTTAAATTAGTTGGTTCTCGGGAAATGCTCAGATACGTGAGCAAAGCCTCTTAAGCCTCATGAGTTTATGCATTTATTTTCAAACTTGGGAGTTTGACAATGTAACTCTGTGGAGGACTCTGGCACACAGAGGTGATGTCCCAAACAACAGAACAGCATGTTCAGTGATCAGGGGAACCTAGTCCAGTAGAGGAGTGAAACCAGAAGGTCTGTACTACTGACTGACTGAACAGATCTTGCAGGACACATCTGTCAGCATCACATTACATATCACAGGACCGTGTTAAAATACATCAGTAAACATTTTGTGAATAATGAGCATGATCCAACATCATCTATCAGTCTCAGGGGGCTGATCAGTGACAGGAGGACAAAGAATATATGGTCTGGGTTTCCCTATCAGATTTTTTTTCCTTAGCAAAATGGTGGTCACCATAAATAACTTGACAATAAGAATAGTGATGATGAAAATAGCTGTTGTAGCCATGACTCATGAAATATTTACTGATGTGTGAGTCCCCAGTGCCCTGGTATTGTCAACTTGCAGCTAGAACCACCAGAACTGGGCTGGCAGCCTGGAAGGTGATCCTCAAGAGAAAAAAAAAAATTGAATTAGTCTTTAACACAGTAAAGTAACATCCAGCTTCTAACGGACATGAGTTAGATGAAGACATGTTGGTGACAGGAATGGTGGTCTGTGTGTAGGTCAAGCTCTCTCAGTGGGCTACAGAGTAACTACACTGTAAACTGGTAAAGAGGTGGCAGCAACTGGGGCAGTATGTACTCAAAAGACAGTAGGTTAGTAAGGTTAAGAGCTTTAGGACTAGAGGAGGTGCTTCTAGTCAAAGAACACAGCCCAAAGGCACAAACCTCTTTGAGAACAGGTAAGCTCTGGTTTACACCTATAGCTGAACGTGTTGTGATACATTTCACAAATTGACATATTCCTTGAAGTCTCCATTTAGGAGTTGGCTCTGGTTATTTAAAAGTAAAAATTTAAGTTGGTTTCTGGATCAAGACATTTGATAGAATTTGCAGGTGTCTAGTAGAAATACATGTGTTCTCCCACATTATGTCATTTTAGGATAAGGAATGTTTTTACCATGGAACCATTTAAAGCAATAGGAATGAGCCTTGGATCCTGCCTTGCCAGCTGAAGAAGTACTCAGGATCTCATTTGGCAATCCATGGCTCATATAAAAACTTTTGCTAAGACTATTTACAGAAGTGAAACTTTTTCAAATTAAGTACTAAATCAAAAGATGGCAAGCATAAACCACGGGAGAGACCCTCTGGATTTGTCTTTCCTTTGGGTGACCAAATTTCATGTGTTTTGGATTAATGAGATGACGTCTAAAGGAAGGTATAAAAGGGAGAGAAAATTTTGGAAACTGCTTCATCCAGTTCACTCTGAGAAAGCACAGCTTATGTCTCTCCACAAGTGTTTATACATTCTGACTTGTGTAAGAACTTCTGCTTGAGTATTTTTTTACTTTCTGAATCAAAATTAAATACCACCTACAATGTTGTAACCTTTAAAATGTTCTGTGAATTAAGATGTCTCCTTTGGGGAGGCATGTTTCTTATTCACCAAGCCTTATGTTATTGTGGGTTGTTCCCTTTTTCCCAATAAGTACCTCATAATAAAAGCCAGATCAAGAACTCAGTAAGAGGAAGTGACGGATTGCAAATGAGAAGAGATGAAGGAATTCTCCGTCCACTTGAGAGGAACCGGGTACTTCTTTCTCAACACTTCTTTTCCAACATCTCCATGCCCTGCTATGTTTGGAAATGGGATTCAGATTAAAAGTGACCTTCCTTCGTGATTTTTGTGCATTCAGAAAGAAGTTATCTGTGCTACAAATTACATGTTGTTGCTACATCTGGCAAGAAGGCAGGAGAGTCAGCAAACAGAGGCTGTCGCTTGTGTCTTACTGAGAATTAACATCTCATTTTTCGATTGATTTCCTGTTATCTATCAGAACTCTCTTGTGTAACTTCAGTTCCTCCAGAAATAACTGTCTCTCCTGAGTATCTCATGGTGGTGGTTTTAACTTCCTTTTGACTGAGTTCCAACGTAAAGGATAATGGATCTTTCTGTTCTCTTCGGTTGCTGCACTCCGTGCTCATCTTCATAATTATTACTAAAATTGCAGAAAGTGAATTTATTTTCCAGTTCTTACTATAGTCTCCTCAATGTCTGTAAAGATAGTTTAAAATGTTCAGTCACTAGCTTGACTGTGTTACAGATTGTGTTCATTGCAAGTGCTGTCCAATTCTATTATTATTTCACCATTGTTCATACCTGATCATGTGTAAACAATTCCATATAGAAATGCACCATCATCCTTCTCCTGAGGGATCTTTTCAGGAAGTCAAGGAGATGAAGTTGTAGAGGACAAAAATATAGCATTCTGCACCACAGAATGCTATATTAATATAGTTTCAGAGAACATGCTTAATAGAGATAGTTTCTCCAAATGTGATTTTTTTTGTTGTTCTGGGCTGTTGAAGAATTAAAAAAGGAAAAAGGAAGTTACTTAGTAAAATTAAAGAAAACTCTCAGCTTACATTTGTAAAGCCCTTTTACTTAGCTGCTTTGGTTGGTCTAAATCATTTAAATCCTATTTCCATACTTGCTCAAGCTAGGCTTCTTCAAAAGACAGGAGTATCAGTTATCTTTCAGAATACATGTTTTCCAGGAGATGAGTGTCTGAAACAACTGTTACTTCCACATTCCATCAACCTCTCCTAAATAAACACAAAGCTGTTCTAGTACATAATAGAAGAGATAGATACATATGTGCCTGTGCATATGTGTATACCTGTAGATGAGTTAATTGATAACCACACACTCAGAAGTCTTTTGCAATTGATCTCTTGAGTGCAACTTGGGTGAATGATAATTCCTTTTATGGTTTTCTTCAGAGTTGTTATTATTATCAAACCTTTTTTCATCTAATAATGAAATACTTTACTTTGGGAAATTGCAGACTAGTCTTTGGTCAACCACTGATTGATTTAAAACAACAACAATAACAAACACCCACCCAACAAAACCACAAAAAACCCTCCAAACAAAGATGTCTTTAGAGCCAAAAGGCATGCAGCAGTAGCTGCACGCGCTTTTTCCACGATAGAATTTGAAGATGGAGACACTAGTCATAAATCTGAGAGAATATGGGCACAAAATTTTGCATATGTAAGGGCTGGCAACTTGGAAATTTCAGGCATTACGAATTGTTCTTTAGCTGAACATGTAATCTAGCTCACATCTTGCCTTATCTGATGTTTGCAATCCCAGCATTAAAACATAGAACTTTCTATTGAGACTGTAAAAAAACCTTCCTAGGCCAGTGAGTTCTCCAAAAACATGATGTCTCTGAAATTTGTTTTTACGGATTAAATGTCAGGAACACAACACAGTAGCAGATCGGGGTTGTGGTTGGTTGTAATTTATATGTGATAAATTTTGCTGAAGGAGTGACTTGCATATCCTAAAGGATATGAGGGCAGTGTATCATTTACTTTATTGTATGAGGAGGAGCGTTTAAAAGAGAAATAATATGAGAGGATAGACCAATCAAATAAACCTTCTAAAGGAATGCTCTAATATGATTAGGTCTGTTTTTACTAACCTGTGTAGTATCAGAAATAATGGCAAAACTAGTATTACATAAGCACACAACTGTTTGAGTAAGACATAAAGCTTCATGCCATACAAACCTTAATCACTGTAATTGCCACCTTACAGTGCATAATTATTGCATACAAATGTTAGCTTGTATAAGCACCCCTCTCTTCTTCCTAGATTTGCCATTTTCATCTTTTTTTTTTCTCCCTGCTTTTTATTCAATTTCGTATCCTTAAGTGTGTTTACTGCAGGGAGTATTTAAATATGGATTTTTTTCTATTTAAACACAATAGTCTGAAACTGTAGACCTCATCTGATGAAAAGCATTTTTGTTCTCTACTAGTAGAACAGATTCAACGTGTCCAGTCATAAAAAACACTGTATCATCTTCAAATAGATAATTAATCTATTATTTTTAGGATGCTGATTCAGCACTGAATGTTACCAGTGTTTAAAAACACTGTCTTTGCAGAAAAGACAAACCAAAAAAAGCAACTAATCTTTAAGGATCTAAACTTCAGTTTTGAAGTAAGTCAGTATCACGTTGTGCAAAATGACTGGAAGTTTTCTGTTGAATGTAGATCTGATATTGTGTTTCTATGAGAGGTGATGAGGTCAGACGTTCAAATAATAATGGTTGCAATATAATGTGTTCATAGGTATTTTTGTCAGAGGACTAAGAAGTAAGAGGGTGAAAGTATTGCATTCATAAGTACAGGTTTTTCTGGTGGTAGCATTGGCTTTCTCTCTGTAATGCACTTTTCTTTCTGACTCTGCTTGTCATCAGATGCAAAATCAGGGCTGATATTACATTAATCCTGAGAAAGAAAAAAATCAAAGAATCTTCCATACTGGAGTTTTTACACATTATCTCTTCCTTTTTTTCCTCACAGTTTAAGAATTTCAAATTAGCTAATAAGTTGGTCATAGTTCTAGAGTCCATCTTCTGAAAATGTAATGGATAATTTAAAATGCTTACAGTCACATGCTGGTAATGACTCTGGTCCTGTTTAGGATTTACCCATCATAACAATTGTAGATTCTGCATCCCAGCCAGAGTAGTGCAAGGGGAAAAATGAGACAAAGCCCAGTAAGGTCTCAAGAAGTTAAAAAGTGTCTTCTTTAATAAACATGATCTTCTGAGCACAAGGGGCAGAAATGTCATCAGAAAAGAACATATATATTGGGAACTGGAAAGAAATGGATGTCTTTGAAATTTAATCCCCTGCTTTTCTCTAAATCTGACTGCAGTTTTTAGCTTCCACCACATGTTTACATTGGAAATCTCTCATTGTGCATATAGAGTTTGTTCTCTTATGAAATGACATCTCAAGGGAAGGATAATTTAAAGCCATTTCCATTTGTTATGTCTATGCTGAACCAGGCTATTAGGGGCTGTTAATGCTGGATAAAATCAAAACCTACAACTGCCTTCATCTGTGGATTACAGAATATGTCCAACAAATTGCATGCTGATACTACCAGAATAGGGAACTATGGGCAATTTCATGTTGTAGCCAACACTGGCATCATTTTATAATGTAGCCAACATCAGTGTTGTGCTGATGATCACAGATGTGCATCTGACTTCACTTTAGAAAGGCTGAGTTCTTGAAGTCTGATGATAGCCAATGTAATTTTAGGTTTCTAGGTTAGGAGCCCTTGCTGGACAGAGCAAGAAAATGTGGGTTGTGGGTTTTGTAATTCTAGACGTAGCCTCAACTTATTTTGCATAATTATAGGTTCAAGAACAGCCCTAAGCAGGGGACAAGTTGTACACTATGCTTGAGGAGTAGCCACAGCTAACATTGAAAGTAGGAGGCACATCACTAAGCTGAAGTTTTTCCTTCTTTCTATACTTTATCAGGAGAATGATCATGTACCAGTATAACCTTGGCTTATTTTAGCTATGAATTACCATTTCTTCATTGCGTCAAACAATAGCTTAATAAATTGTATGTCTGGGAGCCAAGAATCAACCCATTCATCTTTATCTGTTCCTCACTCACTCTCTGACCAACAGTTTTAGCTTATTATGAATAACTGGGACTAGAAGAAATGAATTGTTCTTCACAGTGGTTAATAATTATGGACATTTTATGAGTTTGCATTGTTTTTAAGATGTTCCAATTCTAACTTATCCAGATGTCAGAAGCTGCTTGCCTCATTCACAGAGATGACCTTTGAGTAGAGCATGTAAAATCTGGTCCTGTATCCTGTATCCATAGGGAGGAAGAAGGAGAGGATTATGCACATGAAAGGTTTCATGTACATGACAAGTGGGTTTTTTTGTCAGAGTGAGGAGGAAAAAGAAATCTCTGATTTCCAATCAGAGCTAGGTCAGTGATTACCACTGATAATGGGGAACCGGTTTTTGTCTGCCAGATATGGCTGTTTATTCTTCAATAAATGCTGATTTTTAGTACACATTGGTTATGTTGTTTGCTGTGGGGTGCCCTTTCACCTCAGAGAACTCTGTTCCAAACTTCACCTGCATGTCCATAGGAGAAATGGAGCTGCTCACAAAGTCACTGTGGCTCCAGCTGCAGGGTTTCACAGTGAGCAAGTGTATGAAGAGGACTAGGAAGCATAAGTTCAGGTACTTCTCTAGCTGTCAGCCACAAGCATTTGATGAGCTGAAGGAGTGATGTCACGTATGTCTCACGTATCAGAACAAGGAGAGTACTAGTTGTGATCATGAGTCTGTTTCCTGAGCTGCTCAGTGGGAAAAATGTGAAGGTAATATCTAGCCCTTTATGTCATGAGGGAGAAACTTTTCATTAAAATATCTGTAAAATCTCCAAAGACCTGTAGTTCATATTCAATCTGTGCTTGAATCCTTCTGATTTTGAGCATATCCTTGCAATAGCATTTAGAGGAGGGCTAACTTTGTAAGTCTTGAATTTACATTTTAGTAATTTTGAAAGCATAACTTAACATTCAAGTGGGAAGTTTTTTGTTTCTGTGTTGTTTTATTAATCAATTTTCTTTTGGTTAAATTATTTTACTTTTATAATTACAGAATGATTAAATTTATCTCATATTGTTTTGCATTTCTTCCCTTTTTGAGGGTAAAGGCAATTTTGACAGTAAATTTCAATGTTGAATAATGGGCCTGGTCAGGAGGAGTTGTCGTGCATTCCTCATGCTACATCAATAAGAATTGCAACATTATTTCAACAGAAGTGGAGTTCTTTTAATTTTTTAAGTTATATATTGACCCTTTTTGAGTTGGATTACACAAAACATAGAAAACAGTATCAACTGCTATGTTTTCCTGTAAAGAATTGAAAAAGTCAGGGAAGGCAGATATTTAAAATTAAATATAAGTTGCACATGAAGTTCAGCTGGAAAGGAATGTTTCAGCCGAGTGCCTTATTCATTAACACTCACTTATAAGTTTTGAAAATAATTACATATTCAACTCCTTGAAAGTGTCTTTTTAGAAAACAAAAATTACAAATATATAAAGAATGCTCTGTTCTTAGATTCTTTTCTTTAGAATTATTGTTTTCATTTGCTGTTTTTTTAATCAATCCAATGCACATAGTGTGGTATGTCTGTATAAACTTACACACTTAATTTCTGGCATTCCTCCATGTAATGAACTGCATTTGCCTGGGAAGGATAACCTAGATTATGAAACCCAGGGACTGCTTTTCGTATAAGGGTGCTGTGTGCAATTTTGAACTTGTGTCCAAGGCAAAACTTAATGAAGAGAGAATTAATCTTCCCTCATGCTCACTTGATAGAGATCACAGACTGCAGGTTTTGAGGAGATACAATAAAAAAGATCTTTGCTAACAGTGGCCATAAAGCTGAACTTATTCTCTAGAGACCCAGAACTCATTTGCAGCTTCCCGTCATTTTAACTCAGAACACTTCAGTTTCCTGTTTAGTTTGTATTTAAATGGATTTTCTTTTATATGGTAGATAGTTGTTTGTTTATTTTTTGCTAAGGGTTATTATTTTTTCCTTTAGCTGCTGTCTTGGGAATTGCCTGAACAGTGATGCTTTATTGAAAAGGATTATGGACTACCTTGGCTAGGGAATCCCAGAGGAAGCAAATACCATATAAAATGAAAACACAGTATCTCCAGTTTGCCACTTGCTGAGAGTTTTAGCATTGATCTACTTGAAGTAACGTTGTGGGAAAACAAATTTTTAGTGGTTCTTAATGTCTGCAGCACCACTTGCAATGACAGAACATGGAGAATCCTTGTTCCTGTTACTTGGACAATCATAGTTAATCTTTGAGTCTGGCACCCAGCTGCTCATGTGATACCTTTTTTTAAATTTGTTGGATTGAAGTCCTCCATCAGTCTGTAGACCAGCTCAAGTGTGTTTACATTCCCTGCAACACCTGTGAGACTATCTAAAATTTTTCTGAAGACAAAAGTCTTCAACTTTGCCCTGAAATTCCAGATGGAATGAGGAAGACTTCATTAACTAAACTGGCTCATGTTACCTGGCTTAAAGAGAAGAGGCTGTGCTCCTTTCCAGTCAAGTTAAAGCCTCCTATGCCTGTTGCTGTGTCACTTCTTTTCTAGTGCCTTAACTGTTTTAAGCTCTGTGTTTCTTTCCTGGAAAAGAAAAAAACATCCTGGTAGAATCCTGCTTTCAGAGATCACATAGCCATTTCTTATGGAAGCTTTGTGGACAGGAATGGCAAAGATTTCAAAGTGTATGCTAAGTTTTTCTGTCCATGAAGGAAAGAAGTCAGTGAGTGGGTCAGAGGTCTGTGTTTCAAAACACAACTGGTGAGTATGCTGTTGTTATTAGGCAATGGTCAGGAGGAGGAACACCTAGGCCGTTGCTTTTCACTGAGATACACTTTTTTGCCTTTCCAAGTCTAGAGCTGCAGCATTTGAACTCACTTGCTTCTCCCTTGGTAGCTGATGTACATACCAGTGCAAAAACCAGAAATCTTGGCCAGTATAAGTTTCAGTCTGAATTCTTATGAGGCACACCATTGATATATCAGTCTTTAACTCACTTCTAGACAAATGAGCAACTTGTAGTCAGCAACAGCTTCAAGCAGGCCAGCAGTAGGGAAAGGTCTAAAGTCAAATATGGAGAGGAGCTCACGCATTCTGATTGACCTCTAAGCAAGTGCTTTTACATGGTTGTACATACTGGAAAAATGTAGTCTATTGCTAGAAAAAATATCAGCATCCTCTCTGGATTGCCCAACTTATGTTATAGTAGATCTGAATTACTATTTTATTGTGTTTCTGCGTATGCAGTGAGGAAAAAAGAAAGAGGACATAGGCACATGAGACAGAAAGAACATGATTTAGAGAGAGAAGAAAGAAGACTGACTCCTGGGCCCTTTTGAAAGTTTGAAGTTTGCTACTGAGCCCAGTATATTGACCCAGGATGAAGATTGCTGCGAACTGTAAACCTGGTTTTCTCAAAAAGCATGTCTGTCTAGTCCACTGCATCCACTGAGGGCCTCTTAGTATTATTGTGAAAGGTCTGTTTTCCAGAGTGATTTGATTCCCATAGCCATGGGCAAAGATACCCATGCATCTCTTGTTCGATTAAAAAGCTGGATGGTTTGCTGGTGACTGTAAAAACAAACAGCTGCTTTCTGAAACCACACAAAAATGAGAGCCAGATTGGTGCTTCTGCTGCAGGACAGAGTTTTAAACAACTCACTAGCTATCTGGGAATATTTTCTTTGGGAAAATAATTGGGGTGGATGCTAATAAATGCTGAATAAAATGTGTGTGTATTTAGCTTACCTGCCCTCTGCCCTGATTATTTTTGATGCAAGCTGACCCACCAGTCTTAGAGCTGAACTAAAGCAACTTAGAGTGTTTCAGGAGACTTTAAAATACAAGTAAAAAGAAGAACTTTACAGAATGAGTCAACGCTGCCTATTTTCCATTTCGTGGTGACTTTGTTTGCATCGGTCTGGGGAGAGAGGAAGACATGGTATTGGGGACCCTGATGCTGACCTCACTGCATTGAAGTGATTCTCCTTGGACTAGTTTTGTTGATTTTTATGATCATGCTTTTCTATCTGCAGAGTACATAAGAGTGTGTAACTGTGCTCAGAGATGTGGTCTCCTGGGTTTCAATGTTTATATTTAAGCCAGTTTATTGTTCTTTGGAATTAGTTAATCTGAAGGTTATGGACTGCCTTTTGCATGTCACTGTGTAGCTATTATGTTTAGCAAATATTGTTTCATAGGTTGTGCAATCATTTTAATTAACTTTGTGTGTAGGTGCTTATTGAAATGACCATCAGCAAGATAAATAGAAAACATTACACAATTCTTACCTGACTAAAATTTTTACCTACTAAAACCAAAAGATTGTGAACAAGTCTGTGTGCTAGTTCACTACTTTTTCTTCATGTGATTTGTTTTTCATTTCACTCTGAATGGACAGTGAAAACCACTTTTGTAATTATTGTTTACCAAGAACAGGGAACATGGAAAGCAGTATATAAGACAAATTTTATTATAGAGGTTTAACTTCCTATTTCTCAACTTCTGGCTCAGAGCTCTGTACTGTGGTTGGGTTCCCAAGCTTTCAGATACAGTCCATGTATTTTATATATGGACATTGTTTACATATGCATATAAGTCTTTTCAGAAGTATTCTGAAGTTACAGGACTAGGCATCTGGAGACCTGGCTTCTGTACATGGCTTTACTATCAACTTCCTGAAGGACTTCAGCAAAGTTTGAAAGTGGTTTCTTGTTTTTTGGTTTTTTTTTTCACAGTTACGTTAGACAGTACATAATCCTGTTCTGGGAAATAACAAATTTCAGTACAAATCTGTGCTGCATTGTGGATTCTACTCTCTCCTGATGGATTGCGAGAGTTAGGGCTGTTGAGAGCTCTTCCAGCTTTTTACTTTCCTTGTTACTTGACTCTGTATCCTGGATGCATTTTACTACTTTTAATCCAAATTTGGTTGACTTGCATGTGTTTAGCCCCTGACCAGTTATAAGAGCAGTGCTTCTCTCCCTGTCTCTGTCTCCATTTTCGCTTTGCAGTGTAACCTGTGGGTTATAACAACCCCAAAGTTGTCATTCTGCTGATGCCCCTTTTATGTGCACTGGGGATAATGCAGCCTTTCTAGAGAGACCACAACACTTGATTCATTGATGTTGCAAGAACTGTCAAAATCTTGTGACAGAAGCGGAAAATTTTGTTGACATTGGAAAGAGAGGTGGCTAGAGCTGTAGTCTGGGTTCCAGCTGCAGGGGTATTTCTATTAACTAAAAAGGGATTCAGAACCTTATACAGAGCTGGTTTTATGAACTTAAAATAATTAAGAACAGTTTTGTTTAGCCCTGGGTATTTCCTGAATGCCTTTGCAAGTCAGAGAGTTTGGTGCTGGGCTTAAAAGCCTGGCTTCAGCTTGAGTTGTATTAAACAAAATAGCCGAAGAGAATTTATCATGGAAAAGTATATTGGTGTTAAAAAAAAAAAAAAGTGTTACAAATAATGTTGCTATTGGTAATGCGGCTATATACAGTTTAATTAAAAATACCATGTATTTTAGAGCTGTCTAAGGAGAAAAAACACCTTTCAAATTCAGTTGTCTCCATGCACTACCCAAGTGTGTGAGCATCTCCTAAATCTTTAAATACAGAAATCATGATAGTGATAATATTCTTTTCTTCTTCAGCATGCAAAGAAGATGGTAATTTCACAGGTGGTTTACTGCATGAACTTTCTGGTATTATGGTTAGAGGTTTTGAAAAAATTCAGTGAAAGCTAAGTTGAATGTCGTCTGTAGTTCTGAACATAGTTACATCTCTGCTATTTTCTCTTGGTCCAAGAGATAGTTCTCTCCCTAGTGCAGCCAGGAGCATCCTCTTTAGCTCTGGCAGCCTGGTCTGACTGTAGGCACTGCAGAGAGATGATTATTCGCATACTGTTGACTGATATCCAAATATCAAGGCAGAAGTCTTGAATCAGCTGCTGAGTGGAAAACACAGTTTTTGAGTTGTTGAGTTAGGAGAAATTTAGATTCCTGAACCAATGAATTTCCCAAAGATGCTGGACTTCACATCTTGGTGGAATTTAGTCTGATCAAAAATACTAGTCTTGTTTTCCAGAGCATAGTTCAATATAATAGAGGGTGATCTTCTGTTTAGGTGTAAAAGTCTAAAGATTGATCAAATGACTGGAAGAAAGGTTATGAGGAGCAAGCAAAAAAAAAAAAGAGAAGACCAATTAGGATAAATGAGGGTGTTTTGTATTCAAAGTAGTATGGGGAGTGCATGTGCTTTGCCTGCTATTTAATTCACCTTTGCATCTCCCAGTATCTCTCATAACCAGAAACTCAGTAATGGACATGGGATAGGCATTAATTACAGATACTCATTACTTTGTGTGCTATACCTATCTTTTCTGTCCCTTTTACTCAGTGCTTCATTTACTTGTTGTTGGTTTCTCTTTTGTATGTTCGTGTCTACCCTTCTTCCAAGTGAAGCAGGATTTTTTGTTTCTTATTAATGGACAAAAAAAAAAATGACAAGCAGAAGGTCTGAAGCATACCTTCAACCATTGCGCCTGAGTAACTAGCTGGGCAGCCAGGTGGGAAAATTCCTTGTGCTGGTGGGGAAGGGTGTCTTGCTGTCTCAGCTGAGATTCCAGCTTTGTTGCTGACTGGGCTGCAGCAGGAGCTGGAGGCACACAAAACACCTCCGTGCTGTGCACAGGGATGACATGGTGGGGATGTTGGAAGACTGGAGGGTGAGGATGCTGGCCCTCCCACAGAACCCCCTCCCTCTCCCCCTTCCTTTTCTTTTGCAGTTGCACACAGTGCTGTGGCTCGGAGGTCGGTTGTTTCCCACAGCTTCACAGACCACTGTAGCAGAAAGGGAGACAATGGTCCCTTACAAGGGATGATGTGAGGCCTTCTTTCATCTCTAATAAGCCCCTTCATTTGCACTATGAGGCCTGTTGTGTGTTTGTGTGCGTGCACAGTTCCAGTGTGAACCACTCTGCAGCTTCCCCTAATATAAAGCATCCAGGTTTTTTTGTTTTGTTTTTCAAATGGGCAACTCTTGGCATGTTACAGCCTGAGGTGGGTTTTCTGTTCAGCACAAGCACATCAGGAGACATCCCTTCTTCTTTTCACACAGCTATTAAAATCTAGGGCCCATCTGGTCAACATCGGTTGTCAGAAGGACTGAACTCAGAAAGCAGTGAGAGGAGGGGGGCAACTGTCTGTAGCTCCCCTCTGCTGAACACAGGCTCTTTCTGTTGCTGTGCTTGGGCATGGAAACTGACTGAGCATGTCAGGAGAGCCCTGTGAGAACAGCCACCCTGTCAATGCAACAGACTGTCCCCATCATAGGATTTGCAAGCAGAGGTGCAGTTGGAAAACATTTTGTTCTCCATTATCCTGCTATAATGAGTAGAATAGAAAAGGAAATGAACAGTATAATGAAATTTTAAGGAGCCGGACTTTCGAGCAGTGGTCCTTCTAGTGTGAGATACCATTTTACCTGTGTCTTCTGCCTGATCCTTTGAAATTCCACTCTTTGAGCAACACTCTGAGTCTGGAGAACTTTCTTGCCTACGTGAAATAGGAAATTTTTAGCTGCCTTCTGTGCAGCAGAGAGCTTGTGCTCCAAGGTAGGAAACTGGTTCTCCCCTGTGTGAGCCTGTATTCTCAGAGTAGGAAAGTAGGTTCATGCTGGTCATAAATTTTTCCTACCCTCTGCCCCCTTTCACAGCCTGTGCTTAGCCTAGACTGCCTCTTTCTACAGTTGATTCAAAGGGCTCATTGTGAGGTCCCATTCAAATTCAGTGCAGGCTTATCTTAGGAAATGGCTTTGGTAGTCCAAGGCTTTTCAGACTTTATGTCTTAGTGTACAGTATTATTTCAGCTATGGGGAAAAAAAGTCCATCTTCTCACCTGTCTGTGCGGCTGTTGCCATTCTTGGGTACTTAACATCGTGCAGCCTCATGTTTGACCCTGGATGTTGTAATGCTCCTAGCATGAGCTTCTGCTTAACCTTGAGAGCTGGCCTCACTTTCCTTACCTTACACAGGTTATCTGTTTAACATACCACAGCCTGGAAAAGACATTAAAGTACAGTAGGAAACGGTTACGTAAAATAGACTCAAATTTCAGCTATACTATACTGCATTTTTTCTCCACAGAATAAGTATTCTTCTACCTGTTGGAAGTGTTGTATTACAACAGGCATTTCACTGACTCTGACTGAGCAATTCTGAGCAAAGGCTGAGACCAATTTCTCAAAAACTTGAGACAAAGAAACTGAGCAGTCAATTAGACAAATCCAGGCAATGCAACTTGACATTTAGAGGCTTCTTGCCATTTAGGAGCTGGACAGCTGAGAAGTCAGTACACAAACCCATTTTCTAGCCCTATGCAGATAAAAACAGAGCAAGTGTTAAATTGTCTTCAGAACAATGTTTAGTTGATTTTAGTGGCAATTAGCAGACACTCCACAGTGCTTTGGTGATTTGGTCTGTGAGAGACTGGGAATTTTAGAGAAAAATACAGGTTAAAATTCACTGGAAATGAAGAAATGGACAGTCTTTGGAGAAAGAGTATCTTCCTGCTGTCTCATAAAAGTGAGTGTCTATCGTTAGGTACTTTCAGACAGGTATGGAACAGTGATAAATAGAAGAAGGTAGCATGCAGCATTAAGCATAAATATGTTTGTATGTCTTCAGTTTTGGTAGATGTGAGATGAGAGACGATTTGCAACATCTGAATGTGAAGGAAGGATGGTATCACTAAGACAAATAACATTTTTTTGAGTTTTTCAAACATTTATACATACTTTCAGCTTCCCTGGACTTGCAAGTCATGCAAGTAATGGAATTGTTGTCTAATTTCACCATGATACCTATAAATGTGTCCCTTTTTTTCTGCCTAAATGCTGTTGCATAATTTCTTGCAGCAAGTATTATCTTATGAAATATATTACTTGATGTTTTTGCTTGTTGAGCAGCAGAACACCAAATGCACTTTTTTTCCGATGATGGAAATATAGTAGCTTCATTAAATTATGCTGGCATGAAGTGTATCTAGTTATTTCACTGATTGTGAAATGAATTGAACTATTAATTAATTAAGCTGCTTATGAACATGAAGCACATACCTCTCTAAGAGAAGTAAAGAGAAATGGGAAAAAAAGGACAACAAACCCCAATTATTCTAAATCCATTGGCAGCTTGTGTTGCAGAGCTCAGCTAATAGGGATTTCAAATTGCTATGGCTATACTATCTTTCTTTCAGTGTAAATACCCAGAAAATCTTGTGCACTCTATCTGAGAAGACAGGTTATTGTTTGATTTTAAGGTGAAGTGGAGAAAAGCCTTGAAACTTGAGGATCTCCTGTGAGTAGGAAGAGCTATTCCTGAGAATATGGAGAGGTATTTAGTGATGATGTACTAGAGTTTCCAGTTAATCTCCACAGCCCTTTTAAAGCATAAAAATATCCTTCTAAATGATCCAGAGATGATAAAGAGGACTACGAAAACCTCTACAGTGGATTTTACAGGACATGATCAACACAGTGTAATAAAAAACTATTAAATTTTTTTTTTTAAAAACTAGTGTAGTTCATGGAGTACAGGTGCAGTACATAAACATATCACTGTTCTTTGCTCTCTGGAGTTTCAAGGAGTCTTGAGAGTCTTGTGGAGTCTTTACCCATTGTACTTTTCAGTTGGCATGCTTGCATAAGGAAACCACTAGAGTTGCTTGGAGCTGCCTATACACTATGCAGTCTCACCTGAGAGACCTTCAGGCATATGAGACGTAAGAGATGTGATGCACTGTGAATCAGCACCCAATTCATTTTTGCAATATTGTTATTCTCTCCGAGTCCAGTTTTCAAATATTTAAAATACATTGTTTTAATGGCTCTTTAAAGTCTGTCCTGTGGCTTCCTCACATGACCTGAAGTGCAGTATCCTTATTGCTTTATGCTGTCCTGTCTTCTTCTCATGATGCTGCCAGCTCCAGTAGTTTACCATTTCCTGCTGTCAGAGAGCTCAGCTCTCCACCCCACTCCATTTCCTGCCACTGTCCCATTTCAGTCTTGGCTCCCCTCTCTAATTTCTTATTTCTCGTCTCCCTTCCCTTTTCACTGGCATATCTTCTTCCTTAAACTGTCCAAAAATAAAGTGGATGATTGTGCAAAATACACATTCCTAGGTAGCAACTGGCTGTTAGCTATACCACAGAGAGCAATGAGATATTCACAGTGCAAAGTTAAATAGTAATCTGGGTACTTTAAAAACTGGATTGCAAAGGGGAAAAAGTGAACTTGCTTTTAGTGAGAGGGCTTGAGATATACTTGGGACAGCAACTTAATTTCTTTTTTCTCTTTATGCATCGGAATGGCATCTACAGACAAAAAAAATCCTCCAGTTAGAGTGTTTTCCATTTAATCCATCCAACAGTCCTCTTTGATAATGATGTGTTTATTCTGATCAGGGTGCATGATTCATCACCCTTGGGAGATGAGCTTTGGTGCTGATTTCAGATAATTTATCTCCCCTTGCTCCCTGCTCCATCACACCCCAACCCTCACCCCCCCAAATGGGTGGTGTGAAGCAGCTGTGTACTACAAAATTTACCACAGATGAAATCTTCTAAGGGGAACATCCACCACATTATTACTGTCCATGCCATAGAGAACTTATGCTATTGGGTAATGGTGAAGTCAGTCTATTAGAAGTTAGATTGAACAAAGCAGCAGGCACAGGAGATGCTGAGAAGTGTTACTTTGGCATGGAACCTNNNGGGGGGGGGGGGGGGGAGAAGGTACTACTACAAATGCCTGAAAATTCAAAGATCCCTTGACACTGCAGTTTCTTCACCTGTGGGAATCAGCTACATAAGAATCTAAATTGTCATTTTGGAAAGAAACATAGCTCTTTACTTTGCAGAGAGAGATGGATGTAAGGTTCTACTGGGAAAAGGAACACATGCAACAGATTTCCCTACCATCCTGGAGCAGGTGGGATTTACAAGTCTCACACATGTATGTTTGATGTGATTTTAATCAATTAAATGAGGCATATAAAAAGAATGAATAGTCAAGTCATTAACATACTTGTCTGTTGTCCAGCACTGTCCAGTATGAAAGGGAAATAGTTATAGCAGAGTTAATAAATATTTATTTTAGTGATACTTATTTCAGTGGTTTGCTCAATTGGAGAACACATGTATCCCAAGCAATGCATTCTTCTGAGCCAATGCTGAAATGGTGCTTGTCCTTCACAGTGAGCCACTGCTGCTAGCTATGCCAGCTTTAACATAGAAAGCAGAAATGAGATACAAAGACTTTAAAATCATTTAAGAACTCATGCTAGCAAAAGAAAAGCAGCATGTTAATTCCATTAATGTGGCAAAACTCCCATATGAGTAATAACAAAGACTGTGCAATGTGATTGTCAGAAAACCCAAAAGGTATACAAAATTTATATGTATGTTAGAATTCATTGCAAACTCAGTTCGTCTGAGGGCTCATTAGGGTGTACTTAGAGCAGTCTCTGATTTTATGGCTTTATTTGGTAGTGATGCTATTTGGATGAAACTGTATTTTTCAAAAGAAGTTTGGTTTAGGCTTTCCAGGATATTTTTGAAATTGTAACTTTAGAAGATAAATCCAGAAACAGCAGCAATGTAGTGCAAGTGCCTGCCTTGTAGTTACACACTTCATTGAAAAAAAGAAAGTAAACTGAAAAAAAACTCCAGAACCTCCAAACCAAGTTTCTGACTGTTGGAACAGATGTCTAATATGAAATGTCTTGCTATAACAAAGTTTTTTGCTGATTTTTAGGATAAGTACTCAATGTAATAAGTCACCCTTGGGACAGAATTTGCTACATTGTTCCTCATATATATATGTTCTGTGTTTTTTCTGCCTGGTAGATAGGAGTTGTTGAATACAGTTTGATTCACTTCTTACCCCAAGCTGCTAAACAGTACAGCTGTAGAGCTGCTAAGCAGGCATTGTGTTACGGCCTCAAGTACAGCAATCAAAAGAAGTGAATTGTGGCTATAGAGGATGTGTAAAGGAACTTTATGCAGTGACTGTTCCAGCAGATATGGTCAGTTTTGCTTTATGTTCATCATTCTTTCTCTCAAATAAAGTTTGAGTCAGAGTACATAAAATCTAAAATATTTATCTGCTTGCAGATGAGATTAAAGATGGAGCTGTGGAAGACATTGATTTGAAAAAAATTATAACATTTAAAGCAATAAAACGTTAACACAGTTACAGAGAAACATAGTTATTAGCCAATTGTTTTTAGAATATATTTACTAAGATTCAAGAACACTGATGGAAATACCAGAGCTATGTTGTGGGAGCAAACAAGCTTTGATATTTTCCATTGATGGATCTCATTTATATATATGGTTTCAAAGCTAACACCAAATTTAGGGTGGAAAGGAACTGGATTCTTCCATTCTGAAGTCATTATCAACACTGATATAAATATTAGCACTGTTTGATGTGTTTTGAATTTGATATGTTGCTGTGTTTGGCCCAGAATGCACACAATTTTACAAGAGAATGAGTCAGTTTCTATGTATATCTCACTGCAGAATTCTGTGCAGTAAATGAACTCTAACTTCTCCTTGCCTGTTTCTGAAGGTGGTGAGCTTGCACTTGTAGACAATAAAACAACAGCCTGCGAGCACTAGATTCTGCTAGAAAGACATTGTCTCCTTGTTTCCTTTTTTCCATAGAGATTTTTCTCTGAGGAAGAAGAAAATCCTATTGTAGCCACTACATACCCTAGTCTTTAACATCTTATTCCCAATTGATTCATACACTACATGTACTTTGCTTTGGGTATGACAACACACTTGTGGTCTGACAAATTCCTTCACAATGCCTTTTTTACTCTTCTCTTTCTGTTTAAGCTGAGAAGATAAGCCTACAGCTATGTTAACCAAACTTGGCACTATTGCTGTATATTGTCAAGGGGAAGAGTAAAGCTGCTGTATTTTGCACTAATTTGCACTAATGGCAGCATCCTGCCACTGGCCACAGCTTTCAATACCAGTCTCCATTCTGTGAACAGGAGTCTAACAGAGAAGTGCACTTAAAAAGTAAAATGCAAAATACACTGTTTTGTTGTAGGTTTAAACCCACAGTAATGCCTTTGGAGAGCATATTAGTACAATTAAATATGTTAGTGATGTTTGGAAACTGTTTCTGTGCCTTTTGTAATTTCATCAAAGTTGCAATACTGCTTAAATAAGTCACTACGTCTGAAGACAAGATCTAGAGAAGCCAATGAAGAATGACTAAGTTCAATTTTTCATTAGCATGTTCTTGCTGTAGTCAGCTCTGAGTGCTAACTGGCTCTTATCTTGCTGTGTCTTGTAAATAAAGCAGGACTGGATTGAAACCATCATGATAAACTTTTGTTGGACACAGGATAGCATTGGCTGCTCAGTAAGCGTCTTATGTTCTGCTAGGTTAGCACTAAGGCAGTCACTGAGAGTGACATGAAGAGGCACCCTTTTTGCTGAAATGCTGTCTTTCACATGAGGCACAAGTCTGTTATTTTCATCGTAAAGTTGCAATGGAATTCTTGCAGCACTTCTTGCAAGAGATAGGCTATATAACATGCCTTGGCTAATTTCAAAAACCTGATCATACAAACCCAACCAAGTAATCTGTTTGTTTTTTTTTTTGTAGTGATTACCTTTAAAAGAAGTATTGTATTTATCTTGCCTAGAGACATAGCAGGAAAAGCGGTAAAGTTTATTAGTAACCATATAGAATTAATGCAGCTCAGCCTAGGCATTATGTTGTTTTTGACCCTGTAATCTTTGAATGGCAACAAATGTGTTTGAGCCAAAGCTGTCCCTATATTGCATGTACAAAGAATGTCCATGTTTACAGTGAAGTACCATGAAAGTAAGTACTAGTTCATTGTTAGTAAGTACCAGTTCTTTCTGAGGTACTCTAGGGGTACATTATGTCTGTACATAAGCAAAGGTAAGGGTTGATAATTTATCAGAGATGAAATACCCATGTTTCCCAATTTTTGTCAGGCCTTCGATAATGTAAATTGGTCTTGCAAATGGCCTCTTCCTTCTTGCAAGTCATTTGGTTATAGTATGAGAGGTCTTTGTGCACTGTCCCAGCCAACAATGGTGTTAGAGTAGGAGACTGGGCAGATGACCTGGAAGGTAGTTATGTGAAAGTTTCCCAAACTAAAAGTACGACTCCAGGTAAGAACAAAAATTTCACACTGGGGTGAAGGGAGGGAAAAGGGAAGGGCACTTGAGAGGCAGTTGATCTGCTTTCCAGTAAAGGATTAAGACTGTTGTTCTTTGTAGTAGCAGTAGCAGGTAAATTATATTTCTTGTGCAATAATTTCTGAGTTTTCAGAAAGTACTTCTAGTTGCAATGAAAAAACCAAAAATGACAATGTCTACTCAGAGTTGCTACATGTTTTTTGAAAAAAATGAAAGTGTGGATGCCCTCTTCCATTCTTACACCTCCTAAGCTGATTTCTTGGAAGTCGTAGGTCCTCAGTCCAAAGCCATCCTCTGGGCAGGTTGCCAGAGGATGAGCTGGAAAACAGCAGGATTCAGCAGGACCTGTGTCTGTCAGAAGATTTACTGGCATGTACAGGTTTTCACAAAGCATTTCATCTTTAGCAGATTAACTGATTTTAAAAATCACGTGTGGTTTTGTTTTGGGGTTTTTTGACTGGTTCTGGTTAGGAAATATTGCCAGCATAGTCAGTGTTGGAGTGTAGAATATACAAGTTGTTCATTTGATTCAGTGGGCATTAACTGATGCAGTGGGTTAGCCATGGCTGCAAGCTGTTGATATGCTTCTGTTCACCAGAAATATCTGGAAGCCACAGTACAAGAGAGTGCTTCCATATTCTGGCTTTTGGTGCATGAACTGTTGTTTTAATAACAAGTCANTCCTACAAATCTTACTGCCTGCTGGAACAGATGAGTGCACATACCTATCCACAGGTGGATTAGAAAGCTGTAATACAAGTCTGCAGTTAGGAGCAAAGCTTTGAATCCAAGTACCTCAGTTTTGTAAAGTGAGCAAGTACAAGAGAGTGCTTCCATATTCTGGCTTTTGGTGCATGAACTGTTGTTTTAATAACAAGTCATGTTTCACTGAATTGGAAAGGTGAATTTCTTGACCTCTTATAAATTCTGCTGTATTTCCATTGTAGCTTGATGGTGTGGGCTGACTTCAGAAATACATGGTGATGTAGTTATACGGCCTCATTTTTGAGCGGACCTCATATTATGAGCTTTATTTTACCTAAGTTGATGATACTAACAAGGTCAAAATTTCAACCTGCATATTGTTCCAAAATAAATTATGGAAACCCTATTACTCATTTATAGAACCAGTTATTTAATTTCATATGATTCATTTAGTATTTTTTACAAATTGTTTTGAGGATTAGTCTTCCTTACTGAAAAAAAAAATATTGGTAATTAGGGAAAGAACAGTCTATTCTGGTTATCTGGTTTGAGCAATCACAAATCTCTTTCAGTAATCACTTTGCTGGGAGAACTGAGGCACATTTCTTAGAACCAACATAAAAGACTTTCAAGAATAGTTGGCCTCTAGTAGGTAGCAAATATCTAGACATTCCTTATTCATGGCTGAAAGCTTTGCCTGTAGATGCCTCACATCATGTGTTTGCCATTGACAGTAATGGAGGTTGTAGAATGTTGTAATGATCAACAGTATCCAGGAGACACTTTTCTAACTACTACTTCTTAAACATTTTTTTAATCATGATTATAGCATAATAATTAAATGAAGAATCTTGTTCAGTTTAGAATTACAGAATATGTAATGTAGTTGGTAAATGTAGAGCACGTTCATTTCATATTTGAGTGGTACCAAACCACGCTACGTAAGCTATCACTAACTAGTATTCATCCAGCATCTGTAAAATGGAAAGCAGCAAGAAAACAAAACAAAACAAAAAAACCCACCCAAAACAAAACAAAAAACCCCAACACCAAAAAACAAGCGCCAAAAAACTGTACAATGTGGAGTCTACTTATGGTCGAGTTTTCATGTAAACACACTATCTACGTTAAAAAGTACTTCCATCCAAAGCAATGTTCTTGGCCTAGTTGTTGAAACTCTGAAGGCCAGGTGTTAATTCTACAGACACAAAGTCAAGAAGGATAAATTTGCACAGATGAACTTCAGTGTAGAATTATATAGTTTACTTCTGGAGAGGGGCTCCCGATCAGTGTCTGCATTCTGAACCTCAGAAGTTGTTTTAAACACACTGGATTATGCATTTAGGCCTGCTTGAAAATGAGGACAAAGGACTTCTGTTTTCCCTGGAGAGCCAGTGCACCGCATGAGGAAGCTGTCAGTAGGCTCAGCTGCTGGGTAGAGGTGCTACAAGACTGTGTGTACATCCAGTGACCTGACACCCAGCTGCACTGAGTGGCTGCTGGCTGGGCAGAAAGTGGCCAAGACAAGCATCACAATCTCTTGAGGCCCTGAGCTCAGAGACATGGTGAAAGTAATATATGTGGAGCCTGCTCTTGGAGTGGCTCCAAGCAGCAGTGAAATCTAAATGCATTCCTGATCTTTGGAAGACACAAAGGAAAGCGTAAATGCTGCTTGGTAGAGTTAGGACAAATGCTATAGACAAACATGGTCAGTGCCTCCAGCTTGGAATTGTGTGAACATATGAGCTTCTGTTGTGGGGCTAGCAAATGTAATCTAGCAAAGTCTGTCTCAGCCTGCCAAGAAAGAACTGGACAGGCAAAGCACTATGTTTGTGGAGGTGGCATTTCAACTCTGGGATTCAATTCTAGTGGAGCACTTGACTCCAGAAATTAAAGTTTTAGAAAAGGTGTGGTTGAGTAATGTTAGTGTGTGACTCTTTGAACTGTATTTGTACAGTATTTTCTCATACAAGTTCTTTAGCAAGTTCTGGAGATTGTCAGGATGCAGAACAAATCTGAGAGATAGACCCTTCCCTGTTCCTTCTCCATCTCCCCCCACTGTCCAGATTCCAGTTTAATACTCTTGGTGTTAATGTGGGGTCATCAGTGACTTAAAAATCTCTTACAAAATAACAACAGCATGGCAGCATCATGCAAAGAAACAAGATCAAATGTAGCTTTCTGAGGAAAGGCTGTCCTGTGCTCAGTAATTGCTGCTGCTCTCTGCACCACTGGGCCTTTCGGCAGAGTTTGCCATGGAATTGAAGATGTAACTCATTGAATGAGGAGGTACCATCCAAACCTTTGTCAGGGAAGCCAGCTGATCTCTCAGGTATCAATGATTTATTGGTGCCAGGCGGATTCTGCTTGCTCTGAAATCAGCTCGAGCTTACCTGTGAAGCACTGCACTTTTCATGAGAGAATATCCTGTGTTTCCAGTAATCATCTAATTGCATACAAATGCTTTCTGCCCAACTATTCATTAGACTGTCTGAAGCACAGTCTAAAGGGATCCCCAAAGAAGGACATTATCCCTCCTGTAATGCTAGTGAAAATATACTTACCTGGGGTTTCTTGCCTTTGAAAGAATTCAGTATAGTTTAAAAGTTTAGAAAGTGTATTGACAAGTACAAGACCTTGTTATCAGGGTTTTCACTGAAATCCACTGAATTAGTTCCTTTGGACATGATGAATTTGCTTCTGAAATCCTCTTGGCTAGTGAATTCATTCCACAAAAGTGAAAAATAAATCTTTGTATGTAATTGAAAGTAATCTTTATTCTAACTTGGTGATCTTTCAGCCTTTGGCAGCTTCTTGTTTTGTGGAGTTAAGCTTGCTAATCTCTGCTTCAGAATTGTTTCTCAAAAGGTAGAATTTAAAAATTAAGTAGAACTTCCACAGTTCTCATCTCTCTATCTTCAGCTGTAGTACCCATTGATATGCCTCAGTGTGATTGCCGCTCTTTCCTCTCTCTCACCTTTCCACTTCTTACTGTGGTTGCAGCATGTCAAATGCATGGAGTTTATGATGAGTGGGTCTGAGTTTTGTGCAGTTAAAAATCCCCTAAAATCATCTTCTTCATGGGTCTGTTCCACTTACTGTATATCCAGTTGTGTTTTGAATTAAGGTGTCTACATCCTCATTCATGTCCAGCATCATGTTGCCATTATGCAGTGTTGTGATACTGTGCCTTGCAGGCAGCATTGGTTTAGGGCTGGTCAAAGGCCGACTTTAAAATTAATTAATTTGGACAAGTTTGCTTAAATGCTTACGTTTTGGTCTTGGCTCCATGGGAAGCACTGAAACATTTGCTGCACCTTCTAGTTGTGCTTTACTTGAACATGGTCACAGAGTGGCATCCTTTTCCATGAGGCATAGGTATGTCACACAGGGATCCCCTATAACACTTCATTGAAACTCAGATTAGAAGGTTTCTTTTTAATTTAAGAAATAAACAAAACAAAAGACTGTGTATTTGTTTATATTACATAGCTTTGGAAATCATGTTTGTACTGCTAGTATCTCATGTGATGAGGCATCAGCTTTCCTAGCTGAAGTGTATTGTCCTGCTGACAAAGTACTTGAAGGAATGCCCTTATGTTGTTGGATATGACATTGGTCATGCAGCAAGGGGACAGTCTCCTGTTACAGTCTGTAACAAGCCGGTGCCCAGTGGAGCTGCAGTGCTGGTAAAGTGAGACGTGCCAAGTTCTGCGCTGCGACACAAACCAGATTCCCAACTGCTGGTAGCTGCTGCCATCTTGCAACACTTTAAATGACAGTAGAAATGCTAACCCTCACCACCTCTCTCAATTACAGCCCAGGCAGTTATTTCCTGCTGCCTAAGAGGCAGCTTAGTAGCTGCGATGCGATTAGTGCTTGTAATTTCCTGGCCTCAAATCTTGACCAGTGGCTCTGTTTCATCAGTAAGAATTACTTGCAGTCATATGTTTTTAAAGTACATTGATTAGGTTCATTCTTGTAGGGGGGGAAAACTAAAAGCATTTAGTGTTTCCATACCTGCTGTAGGCCAACACAAAGCACTTATAAAAATCCCACCAAGACTACTTATATATATATGGGATATGTGTTGATTTTTTTCAAAGCAGATAGAGAGGTTTGAAGGGTCAGAAAATGTGTAAATCACCTTAATTCTTTAATTTTTAAAAATTTCCTGTAGATCGACGGATACTTCGGGTGGGGGGGAAAGCTGCATCTAGACTCAGTTTTATTCTCTGGGCTATTACAGCTGTCATAAGTTAATTCTTGAGTTGTTTTCTCGGCAAGAATTTTTGATAGCGGTATAGTATAACAAATTAAGATTGGCTCTCTTTTGAAATTTATAATCTTGTTGAAATGACGGAGAGCTTGTGTGGCATAAAAGGTCAGTTGCTATGTTACATATAACTTCTTGTTTTCATCTCCTACTGTTCTTGCAGGGAACTAAAAATGTTTTAGACAACAGATGTGGAACACTTAAAATATTTGGAATGTGTGGGAATATGCTGAGGGACCACCTGTCCTGCAAAGACAGAATTGGTTTGTGAGCACTGCAGTGAAGAGAAAGATTTGTACACTAAAAGTAAAACAAAATGAAAATTATGGGGTACTAGGCTGACTTTACTCAAGGAAACATCAGGAAGAAAGTTGAATACACAAGTCCAGTGTTTATTAATACTTAGTGAATAATCCACATTTGAGATTCCCTTAATAAGTATAGCCTGAAGCAGGTAGCCTCAGGAAGCTCATGGTTAAGAAGAAAAGAATCAGAATTTATCTGATTTAGCCTAAAATAAGTTATTTTATTTATTGTTTGACTACTTCTACTAGTCAGATCCTATCTATTTAGTTACTAATTAACAATTACAACTAGTAATGACTACACTGGCTATTCTTTGGGGAAAAAACAAAAAACCACAAGCTATTTACATATTGTAGAAAACTATGGTTTTGATAGTTTTAGATTGCTTTAGAGGCTAAGGATGTTGAGGTGGTTTGTTCCTGGTGTCTATTTATCTCCACTTTTACTGCTTACTGACTCAAGTTAGCAAATGCTATTTCACAGATGAGGGAACAAAGGCGCAGATAGGATCAGTATGAGGCATTTGCATTTCTTCATTTGGAGTTCTGGCATGCGAGCACCCACTGTTCCTTATTATCTTTTTTCCTTCAACGATTTTTAAAAAGGAGGTTATTAAAATTGAGATGATAACTATTTCCCCACCTCAGGGAACAATTGTGAAGATAGTTAATGTTTATACTATTTATTCCCTCTTTTCCTCACTGCAATTGTTGCGTGAAACTACAGTGCAAAGGGAAGGTATTGTTCAGTGATTCTACCCATAGGCAAGCTTCAGCTGGGAAACAATACATCAGGCTCTGCCTTAAACGTGAAAGTGATACATAAATCAGAAAGAAATTCAGAAACTGAGATTTATCCCTTGTTCTATGGACTTGGGAAAGAGTGAAGTCTGGTTACATTTAATGGCCCAGGTCTCTCTAAATTTTGAGTATGGTTGTGAAGCTGTCCTTCAAAACTGAAATCTCTATCTGATAGCACATATGCAGAGTTGGTGAATGAAACAGCTGTTGATGCACTTTCTTGGTAACAATGACAGAAAAAGTCAGAACACACATTAGCAGTGTTTCCCACAGCAAGAAGTACAATTCTCCCTGCCCTTGGATATAATGGCTCACTACTGTATACTATGCAAACAAATTACACGTACTTCGGGAGGCACAACTTTACATTTCTCAACATTTTGCATGCAAAAATAGAGCATTAATTATGCATTTTTACTTTTAAAATTCTTCCTTTGCTGGAGGGAGATCTTTGTGATTAAAGGAAGCAGTTTTTGTTGAGCCAGACAAGCTCTGATTTGTCCTCTTTTTCACCTCCCCGGAGGGCAAAGACCAACAGCTTGAGGGTGACCCCTTCAAGAGGTTTCACTGAAAAGGAAGATGAGAAAGGCTGGACAGGCTCTAGTGCTCTGCACCGGAGCCAGGAAAAGGCAGCTGTTTCTAGCCTTTCTGATGTTTGGGGTTTGGAGATTTTTTTTGGTTTTGTTTTTGGGGGTTTTTTTCCCCTTTCCTGGTGGCTGAGATCTGGGCTTGCTGCCATATCTGTTTGTCTGTCTGTCTCATGTTGTTTTTCTCAGAGAGCTTCAGAGGCCAGTTGCCCATAGTCAGTTGCTGGGAACAGAGGTTGTTCCTTGTATCATCTTAACTCTCCATGCCAGAGTGTTCATGCTTGAATAGGAAACAGCAAGATCTGTCAAAGTAGCCCTTTTCTTTAGGGCTTTGAGGCTTCATTCTCCATGGCCATCTGTTCCCTTTCACCCTTTTGGACAATGTTGCTATTTGAAACCAACCACTCTTTGCTCTCTCCCTTCCCCCTTACCCTCCCCCCGGCCCCCCCCCCCCCCCCCCCCCCCCCCCCCCCCCCCCTCGGCGAA
>VYXB01007825.1:583878-608578 GCA_013397135.1 Pachyramphus minor | reverse complement strand
CCCCTCAACTCCCCACCCGCGATCTGGGAAAAAGGGAAAAAAGAGTTTCTGGCCCTGACTGGCTTCTAGAGCATTCAACCATTTTTTAGTCCAAGGACTAAACGTGGTATTTTGCCATTTTTTTTTTATTTTTCACTGACTTTAAAAAATATAATACCTCTCAGGAGAGAAGAGTCCCTGCAGTCAAAAGATCACTTTAGATTTATGCACTACTCTCCACAGAGCACTTCAATGTCCTGTCACTGCCTGATGCAGACTACAGGGAAAACTTGGGGCATCTTGGAATATTTTGCATTATAGCAGAAACAGAAGGAACCTCCTATAGTTAAGACTGTATAACTGTTTCCCTTCTAACCCTCTATCTTCAATCCGAAAAGCTTATCAGGATAAAGTTTTCCAGTCTTGGTTGTTGTCCAAAATTGAATTTATTTGCTTAGTTCAGATAAAGTGAATCATTCCTTTTTGAGAATGAGATGAAGAAAAAAGTGTGTACCTTCTACACTCCAGGATGGGTGACTGTGCTGTGAAGGTGGGGACTGACTTGCTGAGAACCTCCTGGAAAGTCTTTGTTAGTCAGGGAGTGAAGCCAGACCCCTGTAATCCTCAGTCATTTTACATACATTTTACAATATCCTACGTATTATATACTGCCTCTCTGTGTATGTGCCTGAGTACATAAATATATATGCATTTTCAGCTTTGTAATGAGTCAGTTCTGAACAGTGAGCCCTGTGGTGTCTGCATGTACTAAAATGTTTTGTCATGCATCATAAGTGAGAGGGAACACATTTTCTTTACACGGGTGTAGAAAAAAATATGAAAGTGCTCAATTAATGTATGTTCAGAAACTACTCCATGTTGTGATTGTGAAGGTACTCTGAGTACTCAGATGTGTCTGCTAGGTCTGTGTGTAGGATTTGCTAAGCCAGTCCAAAAGATACTTTGTCACAGAAGGGGTTGCATCCTTCAGCTTGTGTCATGGACCTCTCTAAGCTAAGACCTAGATATAGTCAGTGAGACCTATTTTGACAAATGCAGTCTTGTGGTTAAATACCAGTTAGGAAATGCCACAGTCAACCCTGATGATGTTCATTATGAGACATAATTGAGTCCATGGTTTGATAGGCAGAGTTGAAATTGCACATAGCATTTTTTACATTTAATATTTCCTAACTTTTCTGTTCCTAGTCATGTAACCACAACATTCTTCCACTTTAGCTTTTGTGATGGATAGTATTAACAGTTTGGCCAAATCTGAACTCCAGATGTGAACAGCTGTAATTTGCAAACAGTCATCTCTAGCCCTCAAATGTTTGGCTGAACTCTGTTTCCATGTTGCAGACTGAAAGAGGATTGTTTCATTCTGGAATTTCAGTTTTGATAACTCTGGCTCATGATCCAAGCTTTACAGCTCTAAGATTATTGTTTTTATTTATACCTAGAGGGAATTGTTGCAACTGGGACCAGTGTTAAGAACACTGAAAGCTAAATTTTCAAAGAAATTACAATGGTCATCATGCAAAGTAAAGCGGCTTGCTTGGTTTGAATTACAATCTCAACTTGAAGTACTATTTAACATTCATTTTTAAACATAGTCTTTCTGGTTAACAACCCCACCCTGGAGTCTTATTTATTGCATATTTCCACCCTCTGTATCAAGAGGTCACTCAAATTTGAAAATTATTCTGAAAGAGGACCAGTATTGAAATACTCCTGTGCTCAGGAGTGAAAAGGGCAGGTAATTTAATTCATTAGTCCAAATCCATATAACTAGGCTGTGATCAGAAATTGTTGCTCTCTAAGACATTTTTTGTTGAATATATTGAGAAAATCCACCACAGAAAGTCAGTGCTAGTGTTAATTGAGCAAACTCAGGTGCTGGCAGTGATGCAACCGTAGTAGCACAATGTTCTCTGTGTCTTCCTAGCAGAATATATTTACCAAGGAAGACCTTAGTGCTTGTTTAAAAGTACCTTGCACATACACCTACTGTCCTTTTCCATCTGCCATGTAGGCATATCATCAGCCTTCTCCTGGGGAGATGGGCAACCATGTCAGAAACACACTGGGTAAGTTAGTACTGGTCAGTGCTTTTATTGGTCACTTTGATGGAGAACCCACTGTGCAACAGAAATTGGCCTCTCTCCCTCCTACTCCCATCACCCTTACGCCCCCTGACTCTCAAATGTACTCTAAGGTTCATTTGCAGACTGTCTCCTACCTTGCCTGGCGTACTCTGCTTTTGCCTGCACTGTGTCAGTTTTCTGGGTATAAGAGCTAAGTTGCTGTGACACTGTCTCTTTACCAGAACATATTTTATGGGGAAAAAATGTAGACTGTGGGAATACAGTCTGCATCTCAGACCGCAGCATCCCAACATGACCACATTGCTGTGAACTGCATTCTGAAAGTCACTGCAGTTTCAGGGCTGCATCTCCCTCTCCTCCCCCAACTTGTATTAGCTTTTGTTCTGCCTTTCTGGGATTCAGCCATGTAGGCTTCCAGGCTTTAGGCTGTTATGATGGAGGGGTGAGTGTGGCAGCTGGCTTATTCGGTTCTAGTCTGGAAACTTCGGAAGTGGCAATTCCAGCTGATGGGTAAACGCTAGCAGAGACTGATGAAGTTTAGCAGCTGAGATTAACCATCCTGGGAAAATCAGATATGATAATGCCATGGCTGTGGAGGTCAGAAGGCCAAAGCTTGCAGAATACAAGGCTTCAGTTGCTCTGACAGTGGGATTCTAATTCTCATTTCTTTATTCAAGCATTAAGGGTCCTACACACATGTAATTCTAGCATTCTGCCCCATCCCTCCTCCATACCTTCTGATAAATATCATGATCTGTTTAATTCCCTGAGGGAACTTAACCAAAAAAGATATGGCAATAGCTTGTAGCATGATTGGTGAGGTGATAATTAAGCATTTTCTGGACCACAGGGCCCTAGCATTGCCAGATGCCATGACTGGGCAAACTTTGTTTTTCAACCTATGCAGCCTTTATATGTGCATGCAGGCAGAATTCCATAGATGGGTTGTTTGTTTGGTGTTTGTTTTTTTCTCCCTTAGCTCGTGGGTTTGGGATTTTATTTTCTAGTCTTGGAGAGACAAGAAGGAGTGACTATAGGAGAGTTCAAAGGAAGAAGCTGCTTTACATTTTAGTGGTGAGCAGTGTGGGAGGAGAACTCTGGGTACTAAGAGAGTGGTGTAAATTAGTATAATTCTAGATTTTAGAAAAAGAGGAAATTTCTGAAAGAGCACCATTAGAAAAGCAAGGAGGTTGAGCTGAGGGGTAAAGAATTTATCCTTGGTTATAGAAAGTAATTGACTTAACCACTGCCTTCTACTTGACATTTGTATCATTTTGGGTCATTTGCATATTGGGTCGTTTGCACAGCACTGCAGCAATGACAGAGGGCTGGAAACTCATTGCTTTGTGGTGTGGTGTCAGGCTACAGAGGCAGAAGATTTTCACTTGTAAAAAGGAAGTATCTGTTCCCAAGGTTCTCAACTCCACAATTCTCTGATTTGGGCCCCATTTCAGGTGCTGTAAACCACCAGCTGTATTCCCACCTCCACAGATCTCCTAAGACCTGATCATTTTGTTCATGGCTGGTAGATTGTCTGGCAAGAAATCAGACCAGCTGGATTTTTCCATTTCTTAGTGCCAATTCCTTTTTTTAGGTGAGCAGGCAGGAGTCTCAGTACTAGCAGGTGTGCTTCTCTTTCTGTCTGTTGCTCTCTCTCTCAGCTCAGAAGAGAATTGACATGAACTCACCAATGAGTTCAATGAGGGAATGAGATCCTCTGGTGCAAAACACACCAGTAACAGTAGGCATGCTGCTGTGGGATTGAAAGCAAACCAATATCTGTCCAGTTCTCTGGTGGAGCCTTCCTATATCTTGAGCTGGACAGAGGTCCCAGGTGATTTTTTGGGGGTAGAATAATGGTTAATATTACTTATTTGAAATCTTCTGATGTTTCATGGAGAATACTGAAAGTCCTTATTTATACACAGTTTTTCTTGCCTGCCACATATTTTGGCGTATTTTCTCTCATCCCTTAGAGAAGATTCCTTGTAAGTGAGGAATAATCAGCAGCAGCTAAGAGACTTGTAATCTGCAGTTCTCATGAAAAGAAGGTCTTTAGGTCAGGTGGTTTGCATATTGCAGATGAGAGCTCTAGAAGTTGTCACAATAGAAATAATGAATGACTGAAAAAAAGACAGCAGAAAAGACCTTAGTCTTGATCTAAGTCAAATTAGCCCTGTAAAAATCACACAGAATGTGTACACATATACATACAAATAATGATAAACAAAACAGCGTGAAAACTCACCTATTTGAGGCATATGAGATTAATAAACCATGTTGTTGAAAATGAGAAGTGAGCTTGTTCCCTTTCTGTCACATTCTCTGCTGTCTCAGAACTTTGCAGCTAGAGTCTGTAACTGGCATTTTTTGGTCTCTTGATGATGACGACTGAATCAGAGCAGTCTGTTTACTGTAATCTCGAGTAGGCATCTCAGTGCCATGGTAGTAGCACAGCTACAAACTAGGAGTGGTCAAAAAAGTTTCCATTGAAACAGACTTTTTTTAACTGGGGATTAGCAGGGGTATACACTTAACTGCTTTGTTTGCTAAGTATGAATTGATGACTGTGCTATTAAAAAAATACACTTCTTTGATTACTAAACAATTCCAACTTCCAGCTAAAATATTTCTACTTAATTTTAATTAAAATTTGAAGTAAAATGGAATAATCTGGGGTGGGGGATGTGTGTATGTGTGTGTGTAGTTCGTACAGATTTAGAACAAGGGGTTTTTGGGGAGTAAAATTGCCAGATACCCTCTCTTAATAAAAGGAAGAGAATAAGCATTTTAAAAGTTAGAATTTTCACATGTGGCCAAGCTTGGTTTCTTACAGCAGCAACTGTTTTTCCTGCCATATATCCTAATAATAAAAGACAGCATGAAGTCAGTGTTGTGCTTTAGGATGTATCTTGGTTGACCAGTGCCAAGAGTGAGATAGTCACCACTGTAGGGTAAGAGAATCAGTCACCTTTTGACTGAAAAAAAAGCTGTGGAGAAGAGCTGAAAATGGCAGAAGGCAGCACGTGGGAGTTTGAAGAGTGCTGTGGTTAGTTACTTCACAGATGAGTTTGTCCTGTGGGTTGTTTTTTTAATGTGTGATGGGTTTTTCCACCATGACATATTTTTATACTTGTACTTTCTGAGTAGGTGAGGATGGAAAAACACATTAGGGGCTGAAGGTTTTTTGGGTTTGTTTTTTTTTTTGTTTTTTTTCCTTCTGGTCTTATTGTTAGAGATCTGCACTAAAAATACAGACTAAATGCAATGCAGGTGAAAAGCAGTGATCTTTGAGCTCAGCCAGTCAACCGGAAAGCTGCACAGCCTGAGCAAGAGGGAAAGTACTTTCATTCTTGTTGCATGGTGTGCTGTTTTTGTTGAGCTCAGTAGTTGAATTCTTTATAAATATTTTCTTTGTACTTTCAGAGAGTTTTTACTTCTTTTTGATAGATCAAGCTTTTATCAAGGTGGTTTGATGTTAAGATTTGAAAGATTTGGGGACTGTTTGCTTCTCCATTTTGTTATTTCACCGTCATTTAGTGCATCGATCCATTTTTAGCATTTGATGAGAAAATATTTTTAAATTACCAAATTGGTAGAGATTGCAAAGAGGCCCAATAGAGGAGATGAACCTGCCAGGCAATGATTCTTTCATGTGGAAAGGCAAAAATCTATATGAGGATGTGGAAAGGGTGGAATTCATTGCTCTGTGCAATTATATCAACCAGGAGCAGATTGGGGGTGTTTTTTGATCAAGAATATCATTACATTCTTCCTGCAAGGACTACTTGTATTTAAAAATACTGCTTTAAGAAGTTTGTTTAGTTTGATTTAAGGCACTGGTCTAATTATCAAAATTTTCATAGGATGAGACAATGATGAAACTGAAGTTAGTCTACAGTTAAATCCCCTTCAACCATATTTGCAACAATTGGGACTTCATTACATGAGGATTTATTCTGTAAAAGATGCCTATTGCAGAGGACAAGAAGGCCCTTGAGACCATGTCTGTACTTGCAATGCTCTGGGTGGACATACCAGAATAATCCCAGAAGCAGTATTGAGCTGAATAGCTCTAATCCTAGTGTTCCTTCCAGTGAAAAATGAAAGGTGGAATAAACCCGTTTTCCTCACCCTGCCTGTATATGGCATTCTTCTCAGTGACAAGGAAGTTACTTACAGGAAGTTTGTTTTGATTGCATTGATGGGGAGAAACAAACAAAATGAATCTTGTCCTCATGTATAAGTAGAGTCAAGTGTTGCCTAGTTCATCTGACAGCTCTTTCCTTAGCATTGGAGCCCAGTGCAAGCCTCTTCTGCCTGGAAGCAGCACTGCAGGCCTCAACTGAAGAGTCACCCTTTCTTCTTTGCTTTTCCCCTGGTTGTGGAGACGCAGTTACTTTGCATTTGATTCAGACCGCAAACAGCTTTATTTTCACTTGTGACAGCTGTTCAGTGAGAGTGAAGCAGCCAGTTCCCCCTCTCTGCTTGCACTCCAGAACAGATACGGTCTCTGCTGGTGCCCTAAAGAGTTCAATATCACAGGAGACAGTAGAACAGATACCTCGGGCAGTCCTTGGCCTGTCTGCTGATGTGCCCTTTGAAGATCAATTTAATGCTAGTTCTTTTTGTGTGAGGAGGGAGAGGATATTTACAGGAGTTGCAATCAGCCGTTTTACTTGAGGTGGACCTGAATACATAAAGCAAGGAGTTGTTCAGAGGTCTTCTGACAGCCTTCTAGCATGCACCTTCACCTCCCCGTACTAGGATCCCATCTCTGTGCTTCTGAACACCTACTCACTTTTCCCACATATTGCAGCCATAAACTGAGATCTGCCACCTTTCCTTCATCTACATGTCAGACCTTTTTTCTTACTCTCCCTGGTCCCTGTACTCCCTGTATCACCTCTGACCTGAACAGAAACAGTGACTGGAGTAAGAACCATGCTTTAAGCAGACTGGAGAGACTGGAAATTACTGCCTGTCAGCTGATTGCACAAGGCAGGCTCTGTGGAAGCACCCACCCCGTAAAATGGGTAAGTACCTTTGCGTCACAGCTCAGAGCTGTTGCACCATGCCACTGTGAAGTATTTCAGGTTGGAGAGTTTGGGAACCTCTGAGCAGAGACCAAAGTCTTATGAGCCTGTTTTCTTCTTGAGCCAATGTTGGTCTCATACTCCTGTATCCAAGTATGAAAATATCACAGTTTGGAAGCACTGTGTGCTGAAAAATATCGCTCTCTCTGAACAGTGTTATTTATCCACTTCCTTTGTCCAGTTCATTAATGACTAACTAGTGGTTGAAATAACAGAAAAGATAAGTACAAGGTTTTTTTAAGGCCATGTTTCAACATAAATCTGTTTTCTTAACATATCCTCTTTCCTTCCTCTGAGACATTTACTATCTTTCTGTGTTTAGAGCAAGAAGAAGGAATGCAGCATGTGTTGTCACTGCCCTTGAACTTCTTTGCAAAGCTGGCACTGCTTCTTCCTTGGTTTACTTCACTTCTTATTTTGCCTCTCTATCTGCCTAACGCATCAGTTTGCAGGAGGATCCCTTATAAAATGGAAACCTGTCCAGTGAGGCATTTCTTTCCACCATATAAAAAGTCTCTGCTGTAAATTTGCTTCAGGTTTATTAACTACTTTGCACCAAAGTAATAAATTTTAGTAACTTCACAGAAGAGGATTTGCCCTCTTCAGATAGGGGCTGACACAGTATGGTACAGCGCACTTTCTCCCATATAATAAAATAAATTACGGCAATTAGCTTGTTGTGCCACAAGCCTTACACATACAGCATTTCTGTTCATTTTGGGGCAAGCTTTAGGCCTGGAAGGAATGCAGAATTAGGAATTTCTATGGAGTGATATCTCCACAGTGTAATAGCAGCAGGTTCCAGACATTTAACTGCTTAAATACCTGGCTGAGGGTTGCAACAGCAAGATGTTACTCCTTCTGTTACCTAATAGCAGAGACACATGATTTGAGGGAAGTGTGGGTATGAATTCTGTGGCTGTTTTATCCCAACACCAGCTACTTCTGGAGTGTCTGGGCCCTTTGTAGTCAGGGGCCTGCAAGCAGGGATGGGTGAATTGCTTCTTGGTGGTGTGGAGCAGTGGGCTTACAGGGCGCAGTTACATCAGCTGTGAGAAAAACACCCCCACACCCACCAGAACTCATACTTAGTTCTCTTACTTGAATTTAGTGATTCCTACCCATTTCTAACAGGTGGGAAAGAAGGACTGTGTTGACTGCAGCTTATTCCATGAGAAGATTGAAAAACTTAAAAGCTGCTCCACTGTCTTATATTCTCTGTTATCCTGTTTGTACTGTTATAGTATTTCACTTTTGTGGTGTTAGCACAAACCCGAAAATTTGAGGAACTTAATGAACTTAATTAAGTAAATTGATTTGAGTCATTTTAAGGGAATGAAATACAGACCTTCTTGCCCCTTGCTTTAACCCTTGGGTGTGTTTCCTCCTTCAGCTGGCAAATTAAATACAAAATTAAATACAGATGATGAGTAATTATTCTTGTTAGCACATCCACCTTCCCAATAGAGATGGTTACACTAATTAACAGAAGAGCATTCCTAATACTGAAACTTCCAGTTAGGTGCTCCTCTGATGAGTTATTCAGGTGGAAGTTTGCTGCTTGTCAAGATATTTGTTTTAAGTAAAGAGAAGCAGCCATCCTTCCTGGATGGCACAACTGTAGCCTGTTTTTGGACTAGAGCAGGTGTTCTGGAGATGCAAGTACTGCGCACATCGGAGTGAGCTCCTGTGATGTGGGAAGTAATTCAGGCAAGTACAGAGTCCAGGCTCTTTTCAAACTATTGTCTTGAACCAGGTGCTTCACTCATTTCTCTTGTAGACCTTTAATTTAAAGACCTAATCCAAATCCAGTTGATATTAATTGAAGGTTTGAGGCCTTCAGCTAAATCCTGTAGTGCACTGCAATCATTCCAGGCCCCTCTCTCCAGCATGCTGCTCTCCTCTGCCTAATGCAGTCTAATAAAGTGTCCTTCTCATTGCTTGCAAGCTACCAGCAGTGATCTAAATAATGATTATTACTGCATGTCAACACTTTTGGTCTTATTCTTTACTCGATGTTTTTCCAAAATAAAAGCTTTAGTGGATGAAGAAATTATGCTTCTGGTTTGAATAGTTGGGGTAGAGGCAGGGGAGTGAGTAACAAACCCCACAACCTTGCAAATGTAGAAGTAGTGAAGAGTTTTAAACCTGAATCTTCCAGAAGCTCTGCTGGGCTACAAGATGACTTTGTCATCTCAGTACAGTTTTGCTTGCAACACCTAAATACTTAGAATTTAGGTTTCTACATTAACTGTTGCATTACTGATCATTTTGACAGAAACATAAGGCTGCTTTATTGCAGAGAAAGTATCTGGTCTAACTTTCATTGATTTAGTTCACGTGGATTTCACAACTGTCCCAGGAAAACAATTTTGTTTGTTGTCCGATAGATTTAAAGTCAGGTAGCTTCCTGTCATCTAACTGTCTCTTACTCACTCTTGGCTTTTTAACAGCGTGGACTGTCTGCCTCAAACAGTTCAATTTTCAACATTTATACTCACATAACTAGGATTTTGTTTCTGAATTTCTTGGGTTTGTCTGACTTGCGCTACTCTTGAAGTGTCATTTGAGGTACAAACAAGTCACCCATCTATCTGTTCATCTTACACAGAACTTGTGATAAGTAAAGATGAAGGTCTTAGGCACCATACCTGCCTGCATATGTGTATATGGGTATGTATGGATCTCTGGTTGTGGTATGAGAAAGCTCAGATGCAATGGTGTTTCATCAAGCTGCATCATGTGGCATTACTGGAAATGCTTCTTTATGTTGTCATTGCTGATTGCAGCAAAGTACATTTTCCTTCAGGGTTATATAAACTTCATATGATTTCAGAGACACCAGAATGGTAGTTACAGCCAAGGGGCTTCTTTGCAAATCTTAGAAAATGTGTAGGATGCCTGATGGCATGAATCAATATTCTGAACTTTATGTCAGGGTATTGTGGCAGCACATTCTGCTCCTTTAGCTTCCCTTTTTGTTATGTCACTAGACACTATGACTCTGCTAGCCTGCTTCCCTCTCCTTTGTACTCGTAGAAAGCTGGTTTGCTTGGGGATAGAACATCTAAAGAGGAAAAGGCAAGTGTCCCCCATGCATGGTGCACCTCCAGATGTTTAGAAAATTTACTGGTCTCTCCAAGAAGGCAGGTACTACTTTGCAAGATCTCTTTAATTCTTGGCACTTTGTCTCTGGTATCAGAGAGTGAGACGGAGAACTCGCACTGTAGTGTTATAAATAAACAAAAAAGGTAGGAAATTAAGGCAGCAGTGTGATCTATTAAGTACCATTTGTGATTACCTAGTTTAGGGAATGATCTGAGATGACTAATTAGAGTTTCCATGCTGAACCCTTCTCTGTGGCACAGTTCTGATGCAGTTTCTTTCATATTTATCTTCAGGGGCTTCTGTAAGTGGGAAGAGGGATTCTGGTTGTGTGACAGCAGCCCTTGGCAACACATGGAGTCACAGCGTCAACACCAGGCTCATACTACAGTATCACGACTTGCCAAAAAGACAGGTGAGAAATAATGAATAGAATTTAAATAAAGCTACACCAGCAGTGCTCGGTCAGATGGGCTGTGTCCTTCAGCCTCTGTGATTATCCTAGGTGTGTTGAGAAGTTGGCAATCTAGAGCCAATTGCTTGTTTGGGGTGGGGGGCAGTCAGTGTCCTTTGCTTTTAAGGGATGGCCAGTGTCTCCCTGTGTTAGGATGGGCTAATTTGAGTCACAGTTGGCACAGGCATACAAGTTCCTTGAGCTTTTAGTGCATTCCACTAGTGTGTTGTGGAAATGAAAGATAGTCCCTAAAGAGCTTACCTGCATAGGGACTTTGGGGCAGGAGTAGTAACTTTTCACTGCCCTGATTGTTTTGCTGTCCTGCTGTCTGCTCTTTGTGCCCGGTTTCAGCTGTGACTGTTAGGACAGGGAGCACTCTAACTTCTCTGACTGCTGTTTTTGAGTAGAAGCTTGCTACTAGCACCAGCAGGCTTAGGTTTGAGCAGTAAATATGGCACCAATTTTCTAGAAGTATGCCTGCAGATAGGAGAATGTTTAACGCTTTTCACTAAGAGACTTTATGCTTTTGAGTGAAATATAGTGGCATTCTGACTGCAATCTTCACCTCTTAATTTAGAAAACTGTGCAAAAAGAGGAGACAAGACATTTGGGGGATGATTGAGGGAATAAGCATTTTTTTTATGTTTTAAAAACACCATAACCCATGATTTCATCTGTCCCTTGGGATATCTGTGGTTATAATCTCTTTTGGCTTTGTCTGTTCTGTTTTTGCATTGATGTAACTCTTTCCAAAGGCTGTGACCCTCAGTCTTAATGTTATTGATTTTCTGCCAGTTAAAGTAGAGAGCTGTCAGAAAAATTGCTATGTGATATTTGTACTATCTTATTTCTGTAGCATTACTACCCGTGTGCGTTCAAATTGGTCATCCTGGCTTTACTGCCACAGCACAAGGTTTCTCACTTTTAGGTTACAATTTTTAGAGCCAGAGAAGAGGAAGCCATCCTGTTTTATTAGAGGTAAAATTATAATGGTAACACTCCTGTTCCTTTGAGTGGGCACTGTGAAGCAATGGTAGTCCTCTGGACTCTGAGAGAGGAGGTTAGGTGTGTCAAAGGCAGGTAGAAAAGGCATCTTCTGGACTCACTTCTAAAAACCATGCTGCTACTCTTAGAAGTTCTTTCCTGTTCTGCTTCTTATTCTGGTCTGTAATGAGTTCTCCTTTTCTACAAAAATATTAGGTTGTACAAAAATACAAAGCTGTTTGCAAATTTCCTGGATCGCTTTGGAATTACATGAGAGGTGGAGTTGGCAGAGGGTAAAGGGCAGAAACTGGGCTCTGTGCTACTTCATGATGCACAAAGTCAGCTAAAAGGATTAAGAACATTCCTCTGGTGATGGAAAAAGGGAGCAGTTTTCCTAAAGAACATTCGGATATTACATATAGTTTTTCCTGATTTTATTTGAGAAGTAGTAGATTGCAAGGGTATGAAAAGTTGTGTTCAAGTTTTTAAAATTATAGAAACTTAGCAGAGTTTTCCTCTCTTCCTGGCTGGATTTATCAGGTGCAGCACCTTGCTTAAGTGTGAAGCCATGGGCTCACTGTTTTCATTAGGCAGAAAAACTAAAGCTACAGAGAAGAAAAACAACCTCGAAGTAAATGTTAGTATATATAATTAAAAGCAAAGTAATTTGCAGTAGAAGTGTAATAGGTCTGTGTAGCCCATGAATGAAATGGGATATGTCCACGTTGTCCTGTAAGTGTTTTCCTCTTGCTGATATCTGTGTCCTTTTTTCAGATAAATTCTCTTTTCTTAGCTCACAGAAAACTTTCAGGTTTTCAGATCCAGGAAGGCATCAAGAGTTATCCTACCTGTAGCAGCACTGTTTTGATCAAATTACCATAGTTGTATGCATGTATGCACCTTTATAGTTGCTTTATACCGACTTTCAGAACTGAGCTGTGAATAAAGGTGCCTCAGTTCTTAAGATGCCATTTCAGTCATCATAAGGTGGTTCTGCCAGGAGGTACTGGGTATCAGTGCTTTGAAAATTAGCATTTTTAAAGGAAGCTTAACATGAAAATCTAAAAATTCTTAAGTCAGTAATCACATTTAAAAATTCTCATATTAATGTATTAAAACAAGCAAAAAACCAATGCAGAAACCTGTGATTATATGTAGTCATGTTTTTGAAGTGAAATTTTGCCCTGAAAAATTACTGAAAGCACACAATTGTTCCAGAGATTTGAGTGAAAAGTTGTGCAAAACCAAGTTTTTCCTGCTTTTCAAAACTTGTAACTTTACAGAATCAATACTATACAAGGAATAAACTGTTTTCGTAGAATTATTGAATATGCTGAATTGGTAGGGACCCATCAGGATCATTAAGTCCAACTCCTGTCGCTGTACAGGACCATCCCCAGGAGTCACACCATGTGCCTGAGAGCGTTGTCCAAATGCTCCTTGAACTCTGTCAGCCTTGGTGCTGTGACCACTTCCCTGGAGAGCCTGTTCCAGTGCCCAACCACCCTCTGGGTAAAAAACCTTTTCCTAATATACAACTTAAACCTACGCTGCCTCAGCTTCATGCCATTCCTTCGAGTCCTGTCACTGGTCCCAAGAGTAAAGAGATCAATACTTAACTCACTGTTTCTTCTCATGAGTATGCTTAAGACTACAATGAGGTCTCACCTCAGTCTCCTCTTACCCAGGCTGAGCAGAACAAGTGCCCTCATGCAGCTTCCCCTCAGGGTCCTTCACCATCCTCATCACCCTCCTTTGGACACTCTTTAAGAGCTTAGTATCTTTCTTACATTGTGGTGCTCAAAACTGCCACAATACTCAAGGTGAGGCCTCACCAGTGAAGAGCCTCTGGTGATGCTTTGCCTGATGCCCCCAGGACAGGGTTGGCCCTCCTGGCTACCAGGGCACTGCTGACTCATATTCAACTTGCCACTGACCAGGACCCCCAGGTCCCTTTCTGTGGCACTGCTTTCCGGTATCTCATTCCCCAGTCTGCACGAACATCCCAGGTTGCCTCATCCCAGGTGCAGAATCTGTTACTTGCCCTTGTTGAACTTCATACAGGTGGTGATTGCCTATCTCTCTGATTTTTCAAGGTCTCTCTTAAGGGTCTCTCTGCCCTCAGGGGAGTTGACAGCTCCTCCCAATTTAGTGTCATTAGCAAACTTGATATGCCTTCCAGTCCTGCATCCAAGTCATTAATGAAGATGTTGAAGAGCACTGGGCCAAGGATGGAGCCCTGCAGAATCCCACTAGTGACTGGACACCAGCCTGGTGTTACCCCATTCATTATAACTCTTTGTACCAGTTGCTCATCCATCCTGTAACACAGTTATTTAGTTGTATGCTGGACATTTTGTCCAGAAGGATGCTGTAAGAGACAAAAGATTTGCTGAAGTCCAAAAGGATTACATCTACTGGCTTTCTAGATGAACTAGATAAGTTACCCTGTCATAGAAGGAAATCAGGTTTGATAAACAAGACTTCCCTCTCATGAAGCGGTGCTGGCTGTGACCAATGACTGCATTGTCCTCCAGGTGTTTTTCAACATTTTTCTGTGATTTTACTGGGCACTGAAGTGAGACTGACAGGCCTGTAGTTTCTGGGGTCCTCCTTCTTGCCCTCTTTAAAACTGGGACAACATTCACCAGCTTCCAGTCAACTGGGACCTCTTGGGATTCCCAAGACCACTCAAAAATCATCAAGAGAGCTTTTGTGGTGACATCAGCAGCTCTTTGAGGATTCTGGTATGAATTGTGTCAGGCCCCATAGATCTGTAAGGATTCAGCTTGAGCAGCAAATCCTGCACAATTTCAAGTTCAACAGGGAGTTAGTCTTTCTTGTAGTCATGGTCCTCCAGCTCAGGGCACTGAGACCCCCTTGGCCTGTCATCCATGTTGAAGACAGAGGCAAAGAGAGAGTTAAACATCTCTGCCTTGTCTCTGTCCCTGTTTGTGAGATGACCATTCTCATCCTGTAATGGACTGATGATATTTCTATACTGCCTGTTGTCATTAATATGTTTGAAAAAACTCTTTTTATTATCCCCCAGATCTCTGGCTGGCTTCAACTCCAGCTGAGCCTTGGCCACGTGAATTTTCTCCCTCCAGCAGCATCTCTGTATTCTTCCCGTGTCACTTGACCTTGCTTCTGCTGGGTATACACCTTCCTTTTCCTTGCAGAGTGAACACAATTTTTTCTTTCAAATGCTAGAATTCATTCTTAATGCAGTCACTTGACCTCCCAAAAATGCTCTTCCTGGCTCTACTTCCCCTCTTTCTTTCCCTGCAGGAGGTAGGGCAGTGGTGACAGTGTGAGGGATTTTCTTTCGTTACATCTGACTTCCATGGTAGTAGTCAGTGCACTAATCCTCACTGCAAAATCCCACCCATCAAGAGTGAAAGCACCTCTTGAGAAGCACTTGTCCAAGACTGGTATTCTTCAAAACATGACTTGAAAATGTAATTGTTAAGGAGGATTTCCAGAATCATAGTATCTTCTGGACAGGATGGCCCACTGGGCTGCTAGGTGCTTGTTTTCATTCATGCAGTATTTGTTTCTGAGAAAGTTCAGGGACATAGTCCCTGTTCCTAAAACTTTGAGGAATGCCAGGACAGCAGGTGGCAGAACAAGTATGCAACAAACCTAGGGAAATTAAGCATAGAACTCCTGTTGGGAGTTGGGATTTATTTAAAATATTAAGTAAAAAGTGCCTTTATTTTGTTTGTCCAGTAGACATTTTCCAGCCAACTATCCCTTTTTCCACCCCACCCTTCCTATGTCTGGTGAACATTACTAAGACAGCAGCCAATTCAGCAAAGTAATGAAATTTCTGGGATGGCCTGCCTGCCTTAAAATCAGTTGGGTTTGCTTTATTGCTTGGATAGGAACAGGTTTCTGAACAAACAGATGAACTTTGCTCTTTTGCTTCCTTCTGGAAGCCAGTGTTCTGGTTTTTGTTTCTTCCAAGACAGAAGCAACACCGCTGAGGGGGCCAGAAAGAGGTTTACAGTCTGCATTTAAAATCATAATGCCACCAAAACTCACAGCATGGACAATAGTAGGAGTCTTTTAGCCACTGAGGTGGGACTGAGCTGCACAGTTTCCACAGCAGCACAGTGGCATAAGAACTTGGGAGAACATGGGAAAAGTTAATTGTTTAACACAAATGCCTTCATGAAGGGAATTATTTTTATGGATACTGATACTTGGTTCTCCCTAAGCACTCTTATGAGTAGTTAACCACAACATTTATTTTCCTGAAATGCGTATGTAAACATGCAGACCCTTCAAGTTTGGGCCAAAACCAACAGGGCTGCACTAGAAACTGTCAGACTCCTCAGTTACCCCGATGTGTATAACTATCCTTCTTTCCTGAACTGTAGTAAGCAGGCTTCAAGGTTACAGTTTTCATGAGTGCTCCGCTGTCTTTGGGGATCAGCGTGGTAGGGTTTAATACATTGACGTGCTATATTTAACATTTTGTTCTTATACATTGGAGGCACGGTGCTGGATTGAGTGAGATACTGGCCAGATCTGGCACAGCATCTTCTATGGGCCTGGTTTACTTTATAGTTTTCAAGGCATTTGTGACATTTGTAGTATTGTGTTAATGTCTGCAATGTGTTTTTAAATTCTCAAATGGAAAGTGCACATAGAAGTGCTATTTTATAACAAATTCGTGTTTTCCTGTGGTATTTCAAGAGAGAGCATTTTGAATCACAGACTCATTTAGGTTGGAACAGACCTTAAGTCTTCTAAGACTCAACTCCATCGAGTCCAACCATTAACTCAACCACTGCCAAGTCCACCACTAAACTGTCTCCCCAGGTGCCACATCTACATGTCTTTTAAATACCTCCAGGGATGATGACACCACCATTTCCCTGGGCAACCTGTTCCAGTGCTTGACAACCCTTTCTGTGAAGACATTTTTCCTAGTATCCAATCTAAACCTCCCTTGGCACAACTTGAGGCCACCTCCTCTTGTCCTGTCACTTGTTATTTGGGAGAACAGACTGAGCCCCACCTTGCTACAACCTCCTTTCAGGTAGTTGTAGAGAGTAATTGGATCCCCCCTGAACTTCCTTTTCTCCAGGCTAAACAACTCCAGCTCTATCAGGCGCTACTCATATAGCTTGTGCTCTAGAGCCTTCACCAGCTTCATTGCCCTTCTCTGGATATGCTCCAGCACTTCAATGTGTTTCATGTACTGAGAGGCTCAGAACTGGACACAGGATTCCAGGTGGGACCTCAGCAGTGCCAAGTATGTGGGGGAGCGATCACTGCCCTGGTCCTGCTGGCCACACTATTTCTGGTACAGGCCAGGATGCCATTTGGCCTTCTTGGACACCTGGGTACACTGCTGCATCATGTTTAGCTGGCTATGTATCAACACCCCCAGGTCTAGTCACTCATCCTCCAGCCTGCAGGATTGCATGGAGTTGTTGTGATGGAAGTGCACAACCCAGCACTCCGCCTTATTGAACCTCATACAAGTGGCCTGTCCAGATCTCTCTGTAGAGCCTTCCTGCCCTCCAGCAGATCAACACTCCTGCCCAACTTGCTGTCGCCACCTGCAAACTGACTGATGGTGTACTTGATCCTCTTGTCCAGACCATTGATGAAATAGGTCTGTCCCAACACTGAGCTCTGGGGAACACCACTAGTGACCAATCACCAACTGGATGTAGCACCATTCACCACCAGTCTCCAAGTCCAGCCATCCAGACAGTTTTTTACCTAGCAAAAAGTACATCCATCTGCACTGTGGGAAGCCAATTTCTCCACAAGAATGCTGTAGGAAACAGTGTCAAAAACTTTACTGAAGTCTAGACAGACAACATCTGCAGCATTTCTTTCATTTACTAAGCAGATCACTTTGTCATAGGAGGAGATAAGGTTGGTCAAGCAGGACCTGCCTTTCACAAACCCATGCTGTCTGGGCCTCATCCCCTGGTAGTCCTGTATGTGTTACATGATAGCACTCAAGATGATCTTCTTCATGACCTTCTCTGGCACTGAGGTCAGACTGACAGGCCTGTAGCTCCCCAGGTCCTCTTCTGGCCCTTCTTATAGATGAGTGTCACATTTGCCAACTTCCAATCACCTTTCACCTTCCCAGTTGACCAGGACTGCTGGTAAATGATGGACAGTGGCTCAGTGATCTCTTCACCCAGCTCCCTCAGTACCCTCCTGTGGATCCCACCTGGCCCCATAGACTTGTGTGTATGTAAGTGATATAGCAGGTCACAGAGCACTTGCCCTTGAATTCGGAGGGCTTCATTCTGCTGCCTGTCCGTGTCTTCCAGATCAGGGGTCTGAGTACCTGGAGAACAACTGGTTTTAGGGCTGAGATATGGGCTGAAGCTTTCAAGATGTGCAAAATGAGCTGTTGTGTAAAGTGGTAAAGTGTTCAGGTAAAGTGTTTCAAATGCATAAGTATATGGTGACTCATTCTTAAAAAAACAAAACTCCCTTATCTCATTTAGACTAATGCCAGACATAACTTTTGTTGTGTCCTTGGTTACAGACCAGCTGTTTTGTCTTGCTCTGCTTACTATCGTATGAATAAGCTCTGAATACGCGTTCCAGAATTATGACAGTGAAGTAACTGTGGTACTCCCCGGACAGGGGAAGGGCTGGAAGAAAGCCAAGGGGAGTGGGGATCATGTTTTACATTTATGTGATTTGCTAAGGCAAATTGCCATGATTCTTTACCTTGTATTTTTTTATCATTTTAGTAAAGCATTTCTTTCAAAATGTACAGATGTTTGGCTGTAACTTTAGTAGTCATTGAGAAAATATATTAAAAATAGAAATAATGTAACTTGCTGCAGTCATGATGGTTTAAGAGCAAAAGTGAGACTGTATTTATGTCTCCCTTTAAAACATTAAACATGGTTGTTGTGTGGATTCCATAACTGTTGGGTAGCTGTCCCATTTTAAAGATAACAGAAGGCGAGGTTTTCATCTATAAGAAAGGGAAGCAAAGAAATAACAAAAAAATAAAACAATTTTAAACAAATAAAATAGGCTGTGGAGAGCAAGCATGTAGCAAGTACTACTGTCTGGAGTTAACACTTTTTAAATTTTGCCTTAATTATCTGCAGGGTACCAAGTGTAGTCATGCAGTTTGAAAATGGCATGTATGTAGGATACCTGTCACTATGTGCGAGGCAAGAAGTATTGCTCTTTATGTCATCTTCTGCTGAGCTAGAATTTGGGGAAACTCAGAAAAAGAAGTCCCAGAACCCTAAACAAATCCAAAAGAAAATTTTGTGTGTGAATTTTTAGCAGAATTATTAAGACAAAAGCAGTGCCATTCAGCAGCTGTGATATGTATTGGGAAAACTCATCTCTGTATGCTACATGAATAATGTGCATTGTACAGTAATGAAGATTATGTATATAGCAGAAAGCTTCTTTTTCAAGTGTTCAGACATGAGTAGATCTGCAGATGGCAGTGGACAATGAGGTCCAGTAAGCAGTGATAGAAAAGGGATATGGCTATTGGAAGTGTTGTATCTGTTCTGAGCAGTCTTCTTATATGGTATGCTTATCATATGGAAAATTAGCTCTGTGAAAACACAAAGAGATATTTTTATAATTTCTTTTAAAGATAAGAGTGATAGTATGGAGTCATGCAAGGAGAAAAATAATGGAAAATTTTACAGGAAAGTAAATTATTTTCAATTAAGATTGATTTTTTTATGGTTCTCCATTACAGAGTATGCTTCTTTTGAAAAAACAACTGCAGAAAGACTCTATATGTATTTGGTACATTGCATGTATCTGCAAACCCTTCCACTTAAAGAAATGTTGAGTTTTTTCCTAAGATGCACAGTTTACTTCAGAGACTTTTGCCTCACCTTTTTTATCGTTTGAATATTTTGAATCAAGACACAATGCAAGGTTGTTATGGCCTCAAATTTCCACGCATCAATACAAACCACATCCTTTAAAATACATAAACAAGCTTATGTGTTTTTTCTGATTACAAAGACTCTATACCGATAACTCTTATGACAGAAATCTTTTGCTTATCCGTAGATCGTATACAAACATAAGGAGCAATATGATCTTGAGTTGCATGAGAACAGTATGAACCTGGATACAAGGCACAACTGTAGCATAAACAGATGGTTATCAACTTAGTATGATACTGACTTAATCCAGGAAAGTGCCAAATGAAAGATGCCATAAAAATAGAGCCAGTTCATTAACAAGTGTTTGGAGCTCAAATGTCACTAGGTGACTTACTTTCCTGACTTGGGTGTTTGTTCATGTCTCTATTTGCAGCAAGCTTCCTTCTTAATGATCTCGTGAAGGATGGTCATACAATATAACCATTACCATAGCCCTGTCTACTTTAAATGGATCTGGTTTTATGGCCCTCTCCTCTTAACAGAACACTTTTTAGAGAGAAATGTTTCCACCATTCTTGAGCAAGAATTCATTTATTCCAGTGCTTATAAAACAGTAATTTGTTATCTAGGGATCTAAATAGAAGTGAAAAGACCTTAGGTCAAATAGAAAAGAGCAGAAGAAGAAAACCTTTTTCTCTCTCATTTTTTAAATAAGCATTGCAAGTTTTCTTCATGAGGATTATTCTAATGTCAGATGAACAGCAGTAGCAGCAGCTGTACAAACTTCAAACTCCTTGACCTGTAGTTCAAAGCATGCTAAACAGAGAAGCAGGAACATCTCTGAGGCAGAAGCAAACTCAGTCATTAAGTTATACTGATCCTTCCTACGGAGGCTGGTGGTATCTTTGGCTGACAGATCAGTCAGCTCTCAGAAGAGGCGCCTCTTTGATTGCTGCTAACCTACACCAGTTACAAGTTAACCATCTCATATTATGTTATATTGTCAAATTACTATACAAGAACATTTGCAGACTGATCTCTGCAATGCCCTTCCAGGTGCTCATAACTAAGGAAACAGAATCACAAGTGTCTGGCCAGAGTAAATCATCTGCAGCTGGAAGCAGAGCTGGAATCTCTTCACTGCCATTAAGTGCTAATAAGCTTGATCTTGCTCAACCTCTACTGCCTTCGTTTTAGGCATTACAAATCTTTGTATCCCCTTGTAGTATGTAGTTCTTCAGCTGTGAAGGTACTCATTCTGCTTCCCTCTCCAGGTTTCTCTGTAGATTAACTCACCCCCTGAACTGGTTTTCACTGCGATCACTGACTTCTGTCTTGAATCTATCTCCTTAGTATGCCATAAAACTTTTTCATCAGTGTCCACCATTGATAAAAGGTTAGTGAAACTGAGACTGAGGCTGAAGCTTTCTGACAGAACTTTCTCACTGCTTCCTTGTTTCCAGAGTCTCTTGATACTATAGGTGATTTTTCTAAACCTCAACTCTAGAGGCTTAGAGAACCTTAAATTCCCGTCTCTCCTCTTTGCAGACGTCAAAACTGTTCCAAGTTACAATACTCAAGAAAGACAGTAGCTAGCACTTAAACTTTTAGATTATTAAAATGCTTGTCTAGCCTCTTATCTCCAAGATTGGTTGATGCAACATTTCTGTTATTATCAACACCTTTTTTTTCCCCTCTTTCAAACACACCACAGAAAATAGAATTGTTACCTTGATGAAACCTAGGTCACAGTGACGCTATTGTTTTAATTTTTATGTATTTTCTCTCAGTTCTGTAACCCTTTGTCATGGTCTAATTGATAATTGTGCACCTTCATGTTAATCAGATGGCAATTCTCAGATATTCGGGCTATGTCTCCTTTTCTTTATTGGGAACAACCTAATGGTCATCATGGGAGGGGTAGGATTACTATAACAAAATCTGTTCTGAATATAAACAGAGAACTTCAGTCTGTGGTGCTGTTAATCCAAAACCCTTTACAAACACTGTATTTCCAGTTAAGTAAAACAGCATAAAAATGGGAGAGAGAAATAACCAGATATAACTCTCAGGTTCTGGTCTGAATTGTCTGAAGAATGCTCTGCTTGTAAGCTTAAGTCCCTTTGCACAGAGGGAATGAACACAAACTCCCATCCTGTTTATACACAATCGCTTTTCTGATTTTTGAATTGACTTCAGTGTGAGTTTTCCCATCAAAACAGAGTGGAATTAACCTAGGGCAGATTCTCTCATCAGTATCTGAAGTGCCATCACTCCTAACATCAGACTGGCAATGGTGAAAGTTGTTTATCCTTGGAATGACTCGACAAATCCCCCTGCCTCCTATCTTCTACCACATCCTTGGTTTTTTTCTTTTTTTTTTTTTCAATTTGAAAACAAAGAAAAGCAAAGTAAAATGCCTAACTCATTAAGTATTTATTGTTCAGAAAAGTTCTGCTAAATCTGTCTTGGAATATAGTATACCTAAAGCTTTAAGACATTCTTAATAGTGAAAAATATCAGAATATCATTAGGAATGAACTGGACAACAATAAGTAATGAAGATATATTAGGATATAAAGTTGCTAGTAGAAATAATCTGTAAAATAATATCAGGCATTACAAAGGAGTTTGTGTTTTACCTAAGGAGCATACAAGCTCAAAGTGAAGCTAATAGTGGGGTGGTTTAGTTTATTATAGAAAAACTAATTCAACACTGTAATAGAATTGTGAAAAAGATCTAGGCTATCCTAGAATAGGTCAGGCAAGGTGTTTTCAACTGAAAAGTGTTTGTATCATTGTGGAAAGGCACCGGGCATGTCTCTGCAATACTGGAAATTTTTATTCAAGCTACTTTCTGCTTACTTCTCTATCTCCTTTCTTCCTAGCCAAGGTCTGTGCTAGACAGAATATATTTGTCAACATAGCAACAAGTTTGAGCTGCCTGTGGTAAAAAATATAAACCTCACATAAAGTTTTAAAACCAGACAAGCTTTGACATATTGAATTCAGTGGGCAAAATGCATGGCATCTTGTGTGAAGAGGTAGGGATCAGACATGATTCTCGTGTTCAGGCATTACAACTTTTATGATGTTCTAAACATTAAGAGACAGTCATCTCCCAAGTTAGTATATCTAGGGTATACATATATATACATGTATATCTGTATACTCTGAACTTGAATTTTTGCTTGTTTTATGAATCTTAAATCATTGAACTATTCTGGATTGACAGCACAGGAGACTGACAGCCAGTGAGTGATTTTTAAAGTCTACTGCACAGAAAACAGTGTGTTTTTTTTTTTCAGTTCAGCCTTATCAGTATATCCACCCTGGGCAGGATCAATTCATCTACAGGGGTTTGCTCTACATAGGCTTTTTAATTTTTGATCTCTCTAATTCCTGTGCTTTTAGCTGCGCTGTAAAAACAGGCTGAAAAAGAAGAAACTCTTAACTGCCTAGAAACTGAATACAGACTTCTGACCCACTTTAATGAATAAAACCCATTTTGACATACCATTACCTGAGATAGACTGCACCTTAAAACAGAGGTGTTTTGATTATCTCCAATGTTGCAAACTTAATGGGAGCTACCTGGCCAACTTTTTGACGTCTACCCATTGTATTGCATCAAATAATAAAATACATAATTTTCACAATATTACCTTCTCTTGGACTGATTGTTGTAACTGTTAGAAAAATACAATGGGATTTTAGGACATCCACTCTAACGGGAATGGAAAGGATGTATCCAGGAGGTGGTTGTGTATTATAACCACACAGTGGAAACATTGGAAGATACTTGGGACTAAAAGGTAAAAAGCATTATAAATAGCTACCTGAGCCATTGTGCTTCCAACTTTCACAGGTAATACTTATGCTATACTTTCAATAAGGAGGGATTTGTAAATTGCTCAATCCATGTTGAAGACAGACTTGTGATTGATGGATAGCGTCAGCTTTTCAGATACTGGTAAGAAGTACTGTAAAGTACAGACAGTTAGTGAATTACTTCTTCCTTGAGTATTCATATCGGAGCAACACTAAATTGAAAATAAAAAGGTCACTTGTCAACTTGTCACTTGACCCTCTATCTCATAAAAAAAAAAATGATAGACCTAGGTTGCAGTGTAGCGTGTGAGTCACTACTGAAGTTCTCCACTGGAAAGAGCTCATTTGATTTATCTTGTGCTTGCAAGGCCTTTTTACTTTTGCGTCACAGTGATGGTTCATGGTCTCTCTTATCAGTCATTTCCTTCAAGTGAGTCCGGAATCTCTGTCAGAAGTTCTTGCACTAGTCCTGAGTGAACTATCAGTCTATTTTTTTCTGCCATTTTATTTAATTTGGCTCTGCAGATATCTTCTGCAGTTCAGGGTGTTTACTTACTGCACAGCATTGAACTGGAAGTTATGGACTTCAGGTTGCAAAGACACCTGAGTTGGCCTTGTACAGAGCTGACAGTGGTTTAAAAGGTTTGGTTTGGAGTCTGAGCCAATGAAAGCTTATCATGTCTGAGCAGGCACTGTCATTTTTTTCAGCAAAAAAGGTTCTGATCCAAATTGTATGTTTGTTCTTCACTGTATGTGACTGAGTCCTACACACTAGTTTCAAAGCCCTTTACTCAGTGCAGACGGCCAAATGCTTCTCACAGATAAAGCTTCCATTCTGAACTGTTGGTCTGAACACTTTCAAAATCTCTTCAGTACCAGCCATGTAGTTCAAGACTCAGCAATTCAATACATATCACCTCAGCTGGTGAAAACTGAACTGGATATTGGCCCCACCTTGGGAGAAACTCTTAAGGCCATACAGCAGGTGAAAACTGGCAAGGCAGCTGGGGCTGACGGAATCCCACCTGAAATCTGGAAGCATGGTGGCCAGGCACTCCATGCTAAGTTCCACGAGTTTGTAGTGCATTGTTGGGAACGAGGCGAACTACCATCAGACCTCCGTGACACAGTCGTCATCACCTTGTACAAGAAGAAAGGAGATAAATCAGATTGTTCAAACTATCAAGGCATTACTCTGCTCTCCATTGCTGGCAAAATCCTTGCAAGAATTCTTCGAAACAGGTTAATACCAGCTGTAGCAGAAGAACTTCTACC
>VYXB01007825.1:565077-583170 GCA_013397135.1 Pachyramphus minor | reverse complement strand
AAACAATATCTCAACCTTGGCCACATTGATCATCACCATTTGTTTACTCTGGCCTCCTTTGAGAACTCACGCAAGATCACTCTCGAGGAGAAAAGACAACTCAGAAAGAATTCCGTCCAGTCGATACCACCTGGGGAGTCTTTCTGCTGTACCTTTTGCAACCGGACTTGTCTGTCACGCATTGGCCTTTTCAGCCATCAGGGAGCCTGCAGCAAGCGTGGGTAGAGCCCTTTGAAATCTTCATTCGCGAAGCCAAGCCATGATGGTGATGATATGTCACTGAACTTGTTTCTTTTAACATCACTATTTATTTATCTAATAATAACATGAAACTCTGTATCCACAGTCATTTCAAGCTACAAATAGAAAATCACCTAATCCTCTCTTATGTTTTGTTGATATTTCCAGCTGGATGTGGTACATCTCATATCAAAAACAAGAGAAAATTACTTTTCTCCTTTTTTCATACATTTTGTCTTACTTCTCACTTGTGATTTTATAATNATGATGATATGTCACTGAACTTGTTTCTTTTAACATCACTATTTATTTATCTAATAATAACATGAAACTCTGTATCCACAGTCATTTCAAGCTACAAATAGAAAATCACCTAATCCTCTCTTATGTTTTGTTGATATTTCCAGCTGGATGTGGTACATCTCATATCAAAAACAAGAGAAAATTACTTTTCTCCTTTTTTCATACATTTTGTCTTACTTCTCACTTGTGATTTTATAATGGTTATCTCAGTCTTCATTTGAAATAACTGAGCAAGCTGGAAGGAGACTATAGAAGTGTAAATAAGCAGAAAAAATCAAAGACTTTCTTACTAGTCTATTTCTTACTAATCTAATACCAACTATATTTAATTGGTATTAAATGTATTTTAAAAAAGGCAAACAACTTACTGTAAGACATGTAGTAAAGGTTGCCATTTGGGTGCCATTACAGGAAAGAAGAGTTTGAGAGAATTTTTCTTCCCTACAGTTGTGCATTTTCTTTGTAATGGCTACATTTTTGTCCTTTGAACGTAACTAATTAACTTTTATGAAGTTCGTGTATGGTTAGGGTCCCTAAAGTCTGAATTTCTTAAGCATAATCCCCATCCAAGAGAATATCTAAAAGCTGTAAATGCTCCTACCAGTAATTTTGTGAGAAGACTGACTATTACATCTGATCGTTGCTTCTTTTTCTTCTCTGACTTAAAAAGGTTTAATAACTTACTGGTTGTTGTTTGGGGCATGTTGTCATCAAAATTTCGGAGCTGATGGGTTATAAAGCAATGTTTCAGATTTTAAACGGCTGACCAGTCTTGAGTGTCTCTGTGCCACTGGAACAGGAATGTTTGCCTTCACCTGGTGGGGCTTGTTGGGCATTCTCTGCCCTGTAGAAATGTAAATGAAGCCTCCTAAAACTGTTCATGTTTGTTAGGGAAAAAATTTTCTGTTATTTATATGTTTATATGTTTATATTTTCTGTTATTCAGTAGTTGTACATTCAGCAATCAGATGATGTTTATAAGACCGCCAATCTTTCTATGAACAAATTATTTTCCAATTCCCTGGTAAAATCTCTCCAATAATGTTCTTGCTAGAGAAAATCTGACTTTTGTAGAAAGATTGAAATTAATTTTTACATTAAATTTATCACCTTTTTCTTAACACTGGTAGAGCATGACAGTACTCCAAAAGCACACTTATTGCATCACTATGTATTGGCTCACAGATCTTTAGCATGATTTTTTTCTTGTCCTTGTTGTGTGATGCCCAGTGGACTCTAAAATATGCTCTGCTGAGGCTTTATGTAAGATAATATTGCTGTTTCTGACATGAGAACTTAGCAGTGTTGTGTTAGCTTGTCTCCAGGGACTTTACTTTTATGAACAGAACAAAGTGAACACACAAAAATAGTTGGAAAGAGTTTAATGTCAAAGGAGTTTTGCAGCCACTAGTGTGGGTGAAAAATATTTATGCTCAGGACTTCATTGAATCCCAATCTTTCTGGCCCAAGTCTAGGATTTTAGGATTATGCCTTTATATCAAGGAAGTATGAAGGACACTTGTTTTTACTGATGTTCAGAAAGAATGAATGAAGACTGGGAAGAGCACACTTGTGAAGGTATTTTACAATGGATTAATTTTATTTCAATTTATAAATTATAATGTTGGTCTTTTTGATCATTTAGAAAGCCAAAAAGAAGTAAAAGAAGGAATGAGTATTACCTAAATAAAGATTTGAGACAGATTAGAAACAGGCATCAGGGTTGAATTTAAAGAGGATACTTTTTTATCTGTAGAAGATAAATATGTGGATAAAGTTATTATAGATATCTGAAGAATAATAAAAGTAATGAATTATGATAGCAATGCACATGCTAATTACATATTTAAGAATGTATATTCCGTATGTCGTGCTGCTGAATTGCACCAAGCTGATTTACTCCATGCAGTGACATAGGCAGAGGAGCCCCTGGCTCATCTGTGAGTGTGTGGCTCTGTGGAGGAGAAAGTGTGCATCTGCTGGGCTTCTGACCTGTACTCCCCACTGGTGCCAGCTCTTCCAGTCAGGTCTGGCAGGCTGGATGGAAGCAGCTGTGTATTCTGAGAACTGCTCTGGTGCTATTGTACTGGTGCTCCTTTGGGAAGGCTTCATGATTTGGGACTCATGATCTCGGGGATAAAGCAGTGTTCCAATACGTGTCATGAATAAGTGTTGTATCCTTCAACCTTTTTCTTATTTCCAGAACCCAAGTGAAATGGAACAGTATGGAAGGCTCTGAAAAGCTACATAAACTTTATTTTCTCTTCTTCTCACTACTGGTGTACTATAAATTTCATAACTGACCATAAGCTGCCAAATAAAAGAATTCCTGTGGGAGGCTGTGTTTATGCTACTCAACTACTTTATCCAGCCACAGCACCATCCTCAGATCCCTTTTCCCAGCACTGTTTCTTTGTGCTAACCAGGATGCTCTGGCTGGCTGGCTGCTTTCCTGCTTAGTAGAAGCTACAAGCATTTTCTCCAGAATTACTCTTCATGTTGGACAATTATCAGGGCTTTGGGCCTCAAAAGTATTATAGCATAGGAAATTATCGTGGCAAAGTTCTTGGGAAGTTTCCTGGCCTATGGAGGACTCTCTACTGGGAAAATTAGGAGAGACTCGGAAACAGAAAAGATGACAAAATTCCTTTTACAAACTAGGGAATAAGGCAAATGGCAAGGAGACATAAAACGCTCCTGGGAAGGAATTTCATAGGATCTGTTGTTAGATGAGCTGAAAGGAGCTGATTGGCCCTACATGGTAGGTATTTCACATTGGGAACTTTGACCAAAAGTCTGACTTCAGCAAAGTATACTGGAGGCAGCCTTGTTTTATGCGGTTCTCTGGCCGTGTTGCTGCAGTTTAGACACAATTTGGATGCACATTGGGACTGCATTTTCTTTTCCAATTAAAGCTTGAAGGCACCCAATGTTTGCCTGGGCAGCGCAGTTCCCTTCCACTGAAGTTATTGTTGAGTAATGTACATCAGTCAGGAAAAGGCTCTCTGAGTTTGTGGGTTCAGGAGTCTGCTCACGGTCTGGCAGAGGACAGCTAAGGAAAAGCAGTGTTTTGTTAGATTTGAACTCTTGCATTCAGGACAGTTGTTGCTCTGGAGCACATCAGGGCAGTTCACCTTAGAAAGTTTTGGTTTTGTTGTTTGTGATTGTCTTTGACACTCATTTGAGGTTTTGATGGTTTCCTTCCACTCAAGTTATGTTTATTCAGTCCAAGGATATCCAGAACTCCTCATTATATTGCCTGAAGCTAAAACCATGTCTGAATGGCACTACATATTACATGCTGACCTCTCTCACTTGAAATCTAGTGTTTGGCACACCACAAAGACTGAAACAATTTGCAGACTGGTCATCTGTTGCTAGCAATTGCCTGGATAGGCACAGCCAGAACACATGCCTTTTTTCTTGTTTTATGGGAGGGAGAGGAATTGACCCCACTGGATATTTGAGAAAACAGATAGCAGAGCTGTTGCTTATTGATCCTTCTGCTGAACCTTCTGGGTAGGGGAAACTAGGGTACCTCTGGAGCTCTGCCTACCTGGCAGAAAATTAATACAGTGAGGTTGCCACAGATGTCTTATCTCCATATATGACTTTAATAGTTGCTTAATAAAATAGTGGCAAAGTTAGGAAGAAAACCCCTGAATCCTGACTCCCAGTTCCTGGCATTGTGCACTGTGAAAAAGTCCTTTATATATATATTGCTTTTATAAGAAAGACCTGAAGCTAGCCAGGTATAGCAGGCTTGAGATTTGCAGTGTCCTCTTCCCTGGACTTCCGCTGTTTCTCTTCTTTCTTAAAAGATTCTTCGTTTTCATGTCTATCTCCTTCTTTTGTTTGTTTTCCTTCCATTTCTTTCCTTTGCAAGTATTGAATGTCTCCTGTGGGAGTAAGCCCAGCCACATGTGCATGCAATGATAGTTTATTTTTATTGGAATCGTTGCCTGTGACTGTTATTCATTACTATAGGAAGAACAGCACTAACAAACTGCTCTGAGATATTTTTTTTTTCTGTTGTAAAAAGTCTTGTTTTGTCTGTAGCCATTGAGAGTATCCACTGCTATCATTAAGACATTGAGAGTTTGGAGCTCAGACTCTGGTACTGCCTCCTGAATGTCCTGGTGTGTCTGGGGTCAAAAAGCAGAATCTTAGCACCTCTCAGCTTCCTTGGATGATGTCTCTTTAGGTCAGCTTTTCAACCATCTGTCCATGTCTTTGTACCTCAGCAGCTCAATTGATCTCTTATTGGGGAAGAATTTGTGGTTGCACAAAGTGCGAGCACAGTCACTGGCTACTGTTATATCTTCTTAGGAAAGTAGAGGTTAGAGCCGCAATATCACCAAACCAGGTCTGCCTGTGAGGAAATGGCTGATTCAAAAAACACAAGTAAAAAATACTATGAAATGCTTCTACCTCACTTGAACTTTTAGTCTTGACACTGGGTAAATAATCTTCACTTTCGTGTTTATCACACTTATCTGTGTCACTGTGGGAAAGACTACCATGTCCCGTCTTTAAGGCCATGTAAAGAATTCCTGGTACTTCTTTAAGATCAATCTGTACCATAAATAATAAAGCTATTGGTAGTTGAATTAGGAACATATGCTTAACATGAATCTAAGATAGAGATGTAAGCAGCAAATAATTTCACATAAGAAATACTGAGACATAGAGTTAATTTTCGCTGGTTAACCACTTCTGAGAGTGGAGCACAGTAGAGGAAAGGTGAGGTATCTGCCTAGGCTTGCCCAAAAGAATATAAGATCTTATCTTGAAGTTATTGCTAAGATGAAACAAAAAGTCAAGAAGTGTTTTATCTGAAGTTTTTCTATTATCACAGACATAGGTTCATGATTTCTAGAGATTTGTTCTAAATATTTCAGAATCTTTGCTTCCCACTAGCACTGACTCTTAGAATCAAAGGTAATCTGACAGAATTTGGCTGAGAAGGCTCAATTTCTTTGTTAATTTAAATTTGTTATGTAAATATCATGCTGATAGTTCAGGATAGAGATTTCTTTCAATTCTTTATCCCATGCTGAATCCATCTCATGTTTTCCCTCAGGCTTTTGACAACTTTCCCTTCACTGATTTTCTTACTCAAGTCAGTGCCCATGGTTGCTGTTTCCCCTGCAAAAATGTCTTAAATGGAATCTGCATTTCTCCGTCCCTCACTTTTTCTTAGCATGAGAAATAGGGCATTCTTGGCTTTGCAGTCTTAGCAATGTTTTTTAATATATGAAATTTGTATGCATTGCACTAAAAGAAAGTAAACAGATGTGCTGCTACATTTTGAGAGATTGAAACGACAGCAAGATGATCAGTTGCCTTTTGAGTCTGTTCATTTTGCTGTTGTCTCCAGATGTGGGCTAGTGGACATTTCTAGAATGTACACATAAACTCTGCTTGCCTACTTTTCTGCACTAATTGGTCTGAATTTATGGAATGCCTCTCATAAAGTGTCTTTAGCTGCCACTGTTGCTTTTCATTAAATTAGTAGAAAGGAAACTCATTCCTAAACAGTTTCCTCTGGGTGGGATTTTCCTGTGGGGAAAGGGGAGATACAACCTATTTAAACTGCTCTATAAAAGGTTTTATTGAGTTGTGGCCCATTAACCTGGCCTTGATGAAAGTCCTTTCAAACAGCTGGACTTCAGAGAACCACATCTCTCAGGTGCTGTGCATGGCACAAATTAAATTATAGTTTCCTAGGAAATAATTTTAATCCAAATGGTAACTGGGTTTTAATTTTTTTTTCTTTTTTTTTTTTTCACATGTACAAAAGTGGTAGGGATTCCACATCTACTACCAGTCCTGGGGAAAGTTTGTAGCACTACTTCTCATAGTTTACTCCCTAGTGCTCAAGATATCTTAAGAATTCCATTTCAATCCACAAATTTTTTTTTTCTTTAACAGAATACATGTGTGGGGTCTAGATGTTTAGGAAGGCTGAAGAAGGACTGCATGTCTTTCTTCCCTCAACCTGTCTGTTTTACTCTTTATTCCCAATAATTGCATAACCCATCCAGCCTGTCACCTTTCTTACTGACAAGCATACAGGTGCAGACAGCACTGCTCGAGTGGCTCAGCTTTCTCCTGCTTGAAAGGGGAAAATTTCTGCATAAAAAGCTTTTCCTTGCAATTCCTTGCAGCCGTATTTGAACAAAGATACAAAGCAAGGGATAATTGTTTTCCTAGGAAAACACAAGGCCCTGATAAAGTCAAACAAGCTCTACAGGGATTTGCTTTTAAGGCAATTTGATAGCATCTTATTTGGATTTTGGTACTGATATCAGCTACAAAATCTTTAGGACTGTATTTAATTTCTCAACTTCAATTTACGCAAATGCACAATGGGGTTATTTTTTCTCCACTCCTGTAAAGCCTTTTTAAAATCTATAGATTAAGTACCACATATAAGCAAACTGCTGTTATCCCAAGAATCATTTGAGTTCAGTGATCAGTAAATTGTTTATAGGTGTATCTATATATATAGCCCTGAAGGATGCTTCAATGTGAAGAGGGAGCAGGGAACAACTGGTATAGTGCTTTGAGAAGCTTTGATGCTACTGCAGTGTTAGTGCCCGTTCTCTCCTTGGGTACCTTTCCAGTGGGCTAGAAGCACCATGAGCTCTGGGATTGAGAAAGAGAGCTGGCCCTGGGAACTAGGTCAGAGCTCCTGCTCAAAAGTAAATGATCTGCAGAATAAGGACTGCTGCTTTAATTTCTAGAATATATCAAATTCCTGTACATTGGGCCCAAGAAGAAGCAGAAGGGAGGGCAGAAAAAACAATTATGAAGTCTGCTGGGATATCTGATGCAAAATCAACTTTGATGTTTTCCTTACTGGATTTTTCCTGGGTTCTGTTGCAGCTGAAAAAACAACACTTCTAATCTACAATAAGAAGGGAAATTCTGGCATGAAGATTGTCCACCCAGTCAATTTGGGAGAGCTTTGTTTAGCTTAGCACTGATTTTATTAGTACATGAGTCTAATCAAACCTTGAGAGATAGTCTTTTCCCTGTTGATTGACGCTGTCGATGGTGTAGGCTTCCTTCTCAATTCTCAGCTATGCTCTGCTGAGTGAACTGAAGAGTTCTCCTGAAATGCACCAACTATTAGCAATGCTTGTTTATGCAATAGGAAAATAATATGAATTAGTGAAATATCCTGGCAAGTCACTGTTGTTTCAGTAAGGGCCGCGAGCATCATGAGAGCCAGACTCCCTTCACAGGTCTCTTGTATTCAGTCTGTAGATCTGAATTACAAAATATGTATTGGCTGTAAATGTGGGTTGGGTTTTTTTTCCGTCCTTGGTGCACATCAGTACAGCAGATGAGAATAATGTAAGTCTAGGAGAAAAGGAAAGGTTAGAAAAGACTTGACACAGAACAAAATAAAAAGAAGAATCCATTCACTGATAAGAAGCTGACATACCTTTAAAACAGTCTTCAAATGCTTCATTTCATTAGCTTTATTCATGTTCCTCAGTCATTGCTAAGAACCAATTTTGTGTAATAGTCTCTGCAAAAAAATAGGGATGACACTGGGTGTCATTCCAGTCTAAATGGAAATGATGTATTGAAAGGTAATACAGCTGATTTGCTCAAGTATTTCATTGAAATATCTTAGTCCATTAGTTTTGTGGAAATAATTTGTTTTCCATTATAAAATATATTTTTTTGATTATGTGAGAGCTCATAGCTCAGTCAAAATCATCTTATTATGTCACTGTTTGGTAGTTTATCATCGTGGCATTTTCATAACTAATTTGATGAAAAACTCTTTCATCTTCCCTATTTTTTTTTTTTTTTTATGGGACATTGGCTTGATTTCTGGGATCTTCTGAAAGTTCATCCAATACATTTTCCAATTCATCACTTTCCTTGCTATTGACAGGGGATGTCGTCCCAATAATTAGTATTTTCTGCTGGGCTTCTGCAATCAATTTCTGTGATTCATCTCTTCCATAAAACCTATAAACAATAAATTGTGTTAATAAAAATGCTTTCCCTAATTAAAAAGCAAACTTTAATGTACAATTTTTCTGCTGTCATCATCAATTCTCTCCAGGCCTTTTGTTTCTCAACTGTTCTGCCTATCTCTCATTCATCTTCCTTTATCTAATCTAATGGCATCTATCCAGTTTCTATTCACTTTTCGTGAAGGTGATATATTTCCTCTTTCATAGTACCTTTGTATTCTTAACATGTCTCATGGCAGAAATAAGTTTTCAGTTCTTTAGTGTTTATTCTCCATTGTTGTCAAATAATAGATAATTACAAACCCCTTGATGGAGAAGTGTGATGCTAGAAAGGAAAGAAAGGAAACTAAGATTTCAACGTTTTGTAGAGGTAGGACTTGGCAAAACTTGAAATTGCCTTGATTTTTACTTCTCTCATCCATCTGTATCATTCACATTTTGTAGGGACAACAGTGTAAGAATAAATGCATCTGGATTTTACATTCTATTCCAGAAGTTCATGGGTATCTCACAGATAGCATTCGAAAAGTAGCATTGATAGGATGAATTAGAAAGACTCAGTACTGTTTCATTAATTTTCTATGTCTATTTTCTGTTAATTTCACTATTTAAAAAATAATTGTTGTAATCAAAATGCCTGTTAATTTCTTTAGATTGTTACTTACCATTAGTGTTTACTCATCACAAGATATGTACTACTTTTGGTGCAAATTTTGACTGCACTGAAGTGTTACTAGGAAAAAATTTCTGGTGAGGTCTATATTTCATCTTTCATTCTGTGATTAAATAGTGCTTATCACTAAAGGTGTGCCTTTTGCTTATCTGGCTAGGAAAGAGCAGTAAATTCCTTTATATACATCATGAATATTGGTGGACTTCTATGCTCCTTTCTTTTCCTGAAGCAAAAAAAGGAATCAAGGAAATCTTTTATGTTGGACTGAAAATTTTTTAGGTTCTTGATCTTAAGTTTTGAAAAGTAAGATTGTGGAAAGATGTTTGTATTTCAGCTTGTTATTAAAGAATTCTGATTCAGATCCGTGTCCAGATGATATACCTTTCTGTACTCTCTCCAGTTTTTGGCCAGGAGTGAATTGAATCAAGACATATAGTTAAATACGTGTGAATTTTAGAAATGCCTGTTCTGCCTGTGCTGTCTGCTTCAGAATTATCCTGGAAGACCCCTCCTGTCCTCCACATTATCAGGTGGCTGTTTGGAATCTTAAGGAGAGGAGCAGAGGAGAAGATTTTAAACTACAAATTCTGTATTTAAAAAACAGCAACTTTTTCTTGGTTTATTCACCACAAAGATCCGTACTGTTCCAACTCTGTCAGTTCTATCAGCATAAAAGATACAGGACTTGAGAGACTTAACAGATCACGAAGTGCATCTTAGGCACTGCTTGATATCCCTTTCATAAGTATTTTAATCTGAATCCTAAAGACAAAGATTAACATTTTTAGCTTTGCCTCTTTGAGCTGAACGCTCTGCCAGAATCTCACTTTACTGATGGTTATGTTCTTAAAAATTTCCTGCCCGAATGTCTTCATGACTGCATGTTTGTTCTTCTGCCAGTGTTGCCAGTGTGAGAAGGGTTTTTCTTTCTTCCTGCTCCATTCTCTCATTTCCCCTCTCCGCATTCATTTGCATACATGGACACATTCAGCTTCCATTTTTGCTAGATTCCCTGAGCTACTTTTTTTCTAGTGGCATCTCAGAGGAGCACTCCATTCTCCTCATAAGCATACAGCCCATATCTTGCAGTTTGAGTTCATGAGAGACCTGTACAGTACATGGTCTTCCAGATTAAAACTTTCTGGTGGCTTGTACAGAAACACCCACGTATCCCTGGTTTTGCCTGGTGTGTGTGGTGGTACACTGTACAACTGGATCCGCTATTGTCTTGGCAACATCACCTTATGGGTCAAAAATCTTCTCGGGTACTAATACAACCAGGAAGTGTCTTCTTTTCAATAGCTGACTGTTTTCCTTTTTATTCTACAGCTTTTATACTTGTGCTTGTTTTCTTCCATATCAGTTCCCGTTTAGCAGTGTTAAAAGCTTTATAGGCATCCAAAGAGATGCGTTCAAAGTTATATGAGATTGCTAAAAAAAATCAAAGGAGGATGTCAGGTATGTCTGACATGACATCCATCTTACCCCATTTGGGGTAAGACATCGTCTTACCCCATTTTCCAAGTCTTTAGTTCATAGAATAATAGAATATCCTGAGTTGGAAGGGACTCACAAAGATCATCAAGTCCAATTCCTGGCCTGAAGTGTTGTCCAAATGCTTCTTGAACTCTGTCAACCTTGGTGCTGTGACCACTTCTCTGGGAGCCTGTTCCAGTGCCCAACCACCCTCTGGGTGAAGAACCTTTTTCTAATATCCAACCTAAACCTCACCTGACACAACTTCAGGCCTTTCCCTTGGGTCCTGTCACTGGTCACCAGAGAGAAGAGATCAATACCCTCCCCTCCATTTCCCCTACAGCAAGTTGTAGACTGCAATGAGGTCTCTTCCAGGCTGAACGAGTGTCTGATCTCAGCCACTCCTTGTCCAGCTTGCCTTCACCATCCTCATGGCCCTCCTTTGGACACTCCGTAATAACTTAATGTCTTTTTTACCTTGTGGCACCCAAAACTGCACACAATATTCAAGGTGAGGCCGCACCAGTGCAGAGCAGAGCAGGACAATCCCTTCCCTCAACCGGCTGGCAATGCTTTGCCTGATGCCCCTCCGGACAGGGTTGACCCTCCTGGCTGCCAGGGTACTGCTGATCATATTCAACTTTCCGTCAGCCTGGATCCCCAGGTTCCTTTCCATGGCACAGCTTTCCAGCATCTCATTCCCAGTCTGTACGAAGATCCAGAGCTGCCCCATCCCGGGTGCAGAATCCTGCACTTTCCTTTGTTGAACTTCATGTGGTCAGTGATTGCCCATCTCTCCAATTTTTCAAGGTCTCTCTGCAGGGCCTCCCTGCCTTCAATGGAGTCAACAGCTCCTCACAATTTAGTATCATCAGCAAACTTACTTAGTATGGCTTTGAGTCCTGTGTCCAAGTTATGTTATTCTTCACTTCAAAATTTCTTCTAAAGCCCTGCATGGTACTCAAATCAGGTTGCAGGGCTCAACTCAATAGTTTACAGTCTTTTTCCCTTCCCTTTGAGGACTATGTTTGCTGCTTCTCAGTTATGTTATCTTCTTCAAATTCATGGATACATGACAAACACTAGCTATCAAACCTAGATTCATATGCTGATTCTTGCAATGTTTTTCTGATAGAGATTATCTACTTTCTTCTAAATGTGCTAAGCTCCTGGAGTTTTCTTTCCATTCATTTGTTATGTTTATATCTATGTGATATAGATAATTCCCGTTATGTGCCTTTTTCAGTATCATCCTACTTGTAGAAAACTGATTATTTCTTCAGTTATATCTAGAAGCCATTTAATCACTATCCAATGTAATTTCATGATAACTTCCACTTTTATTTCCTTTTTAATATTGTTAATAATCTTTCCACGGTAAACATTACCTTGATTTTTGGTAGTTCTTCCATTATACCTCCACTTCCTGGCCTTCAAAACATAATTTTCTTTTTTTGATATGTATTTCCTTCTATGTTTTATGCGTTCCTTGTCTATATGTAGGAACCTACCTTGTATTGTCTACTCCAACTAGAGGATGGTTTGCAATGACCTTTTACAGTTTTTTCTCTTTAGTTGAAAAACAAATCTAAATACGTATTTACTTCTTTTTTTAAAATGTTATGTTAATGTAGAGTTTGGTGTTATAAAAAAGAATTCTATGTGCTCTATCTGGTTCTGAAATACACAGTCATACTTTAAAGGTTCTTTTTCTCAGTAGGCAAACATTCAAAATAAAGCAATACCTTTGAATATTTTGAGCTATTCCTGTTTCACTAAGAGGGAAGCTAATTCAGAGCCTCAGATGTAGCTTTGCATCTGTGAAAGGCAGCAGCCTTTGAGAGGGGCCCTATGATGTGCTGCTGAAAGAATGTAATTTTTTGTATTTTTTTCAGTGCTATACTTAGTTATGCACATATTGTAACTGCATAAAAATGCAGCAACAGAATGTACATAGGGTTATTTGAATGTCTAGCCATGTGTGTGTGTAACTGTGCCTAGTGCACATATAGGTTAGTATTTATGTGCATAGTAGCGCACGGAATGCCAAAAATTTTACCTTGGACATCAGATTTGTAACTGTTTTGCTTTGTGTCTTTCCAATTAAACATCCAGCTGTTGTGGGAGATTCTACCTGAGTGTTTGCGCAGTTTTTCCACCCGTCCTACCTCTCATTCTCAGAGGTTCTCAGAGGTGAGGGAGTGTGCAAAGCACCTGGAGGCATTCAACTCTTCTTTCTTCCTGGCAGAGTCCCCTTCCTGCTCTGCTAGTGGGAAGTGCTGGGGATAGTGACAGGCAAGAGAATTTGGGTTTTCTCAGGGTGCATCAAGGATGTGGGGTGGGATGTGATGTGCCCGTCTTTTCTCCAGAAGATCATCCCAGAGAGAATGGTAATTAACATGGAAGAGGGGAAAATGCAACCACAGCAGTTTTCCTGCTTGGGGTATTCACAAAGTTTGTATTGCTTTCTAAGGTGGTTTTGCCATCTTAATATAGCTGAAAGGAAAACACTGATATTTGGACTGGTCTGATGTTTTCTGGCTGTATTTGTGGTCTTTACGTATCTGCCTTTATTTTTCATGTTCAAAGAAGAAGGGGCATTATGTTTGGTTTAAATGCTGAAAACCATAAAATTGTTAGCTAGCTGTGGGTAATGATGGTTACATTTGAAGAACCAGATATGAGGATTTTGTTTCTTCAGCCTGTATTGGTATCGGATGAGAAAGAGTTGCAAGACTAAGTGTCTAAGAGTGGCCCTGTGTGCAGATTACATACAAATACAAATGAAACCTACCAACTCTGCAGATACCCTTAGCATTTAAAGTGCTACAGGAAAGTCACATGAGCTGTGATGCTACAGCAGAATTTGCTGCCAAATCCTCTGGATACTTAAAGACACTGCAGAGCTCAAACTTCTGGTCCTTGATATTGTTATTCTTACTCTTAGGAATAAATGTCCCAGTCCTATATGTCTGTGAAGTGATTCAATACTGTCTGACTTTGCAGGGAAATGTGAGCAGTTTGGGTGAGCATGAAATTGTTGCTTTCCTGTAGTCTCTCTTGGATTTTGTAAAACCTGCTCAGTGTTTCCCCAGTGATTGTTAGCACCACCAACCAAAATTCATATGCAGTGACCCATACGAATGCTTGAATGTTTGGCAGAATTAGGGCTTGACCTTTGGAAATAATGGGGGGGGTGTATTTTACTTCATTTGAAATCAGCAGGATCTGCTGGGATCTCTGAAAATGAGATTGTTACTGTCTGTAGTTTTAAGAAATCTGTAGTTGAATGTATTTGACAGAGGGCTGCCTATTGTGGACTGTGAGAGTGCAGTATCTGACAGGGCTTTGGAAATTTAGGGACTGAGGGGTGTGATGGTTCCAAAGCATGCTGCTCAACAAGCCTCACGGATGGGGTAGATGAAATCAGTGCACTGAAAGAAAGCCAGCTGGAAGGTCAGCTCTGTGTCCTCAGCAGTCACAGCTCAGGCTCTACTGAGAGGATCTCTTCAGATCCCTGCTGAAGGTCAGCATGAGCTAAAGGGAAACTGTCTACCCAGGCCATGTTGTCAGGCCAGGAAGGCTCTCCCAGGGTACACGGCCACTGCTGGGAAGGCTGGTTTCCAGACGTTGTCCTTTTCTAGTTGTTGAAGAGGTGGGCCAGAACCATGTTTCAGGTTTGTTCAGCAACTCTGCACCAGAGACAAAGCAACAGCACATTCTCTGCTTCAGCCAGCTTTTGCAGGGCCACACAGGCACCAGCAGATCCATGTTTGTGCTGATCACACTCTGGTCAGAATATATTAAATCTATCATTAAAATGTCACTCATGTAGGTTCATGTAACAGAATGGGATTATTTTGAGGCAACCTGAGTTCTTGCAAGGAGCAGAAATCAAACAGCCAAGCAATAAAGCCTGGCACATTTGTTTGAGTTTGCCACCTGCAGGTTCCATGTTCCCTACCCTGCCAACAAGCCCATTTCTTTGTCTCCAGAGCTCTGCTACAGTTCATCTTCCACAGAGGATGGTTCTTCCATAGTGGAGCCAGGGAGCTTGGAATATTTCTGGCCTGACCGTGAAGGGCCAATGCACCCTAATGCCAAGCTAAATTCAATTATGCTATACACTGCGACGGAATTCCATTTCCTATTTTGATATTCCAGAGACATAGTCCTTGGATAAAGCTTCGCCTGGTCAATACCCCTTTTGCAAAAGAGGACATCCCATCCAGATACTTGCAATGGCATGTTACCACCCCTAGTGTGGTGACCCATGGATGGACATGTTGCTTCCAGGGTCTGGAGGAAGACAATGGGTGGAGTTCTTGGAGAAGCCAAGGGATCATTTCTGGCAATTAAAAATTGCCATACACAGTGGCAGTAGCAGTTTTGCTCAAAACTGTCTCTGAGTGCAACAGCCTGAACCAGCAGGAATGATTAAGCTTAACAGGATGTCAGTAAGACAAGCAAAACTTACTTCTTTCACAGCAGTGTTTTTTTTTTTTAAGACCTGTGAATCCTTTTAAAATTGTAATATGTTCTATATACATGTATGAGAAGACCTCAATTACTTAGAAGTGGCAGGGCTAGATCAATAACTACCATGTTATTTCTGAAGCATGCTTTACTACTTCTGGAAGTTAAATATGGTGAGATTGTTTTAGAGATTTAAGCTTTGATCAGTGTTATAAATATGTGTGCTTATATGTTATGTTTGTTTTGCAGCTCCTGGTTGCTAAATCGCCTGTTGCTCCGTTTTCCGCTTTTTTCTACACCATTGAGAAATCAGGCTTGGTTCTTCAGGGTAAGACCAGAGCATTGGTTGTTTTGCCTTTTCATTAGTATTTTAAGCAGACTGAAGCAGGCTGTAGATAACAGCAACTACTGTTGAAAATGGTGCTATTTATGCCTAATTAAATCCCCACACATTTAAACAGTCTGGTTGACAAGGGCAGCCTTGTGCTGCATTTACTGATTTGTCTTGGATTACACTAAATTAGTTCTTGCATATTCCCATGGATCTAGGAATGAGCCCTGAAATTATTAATCAAGGCTCCCTGTTTTCCTTCAAGGTAAAGTGGAATGGTTCTGGTAACATTGGTCCTATGGGATAGATTTCTTCAGGAAAAACATACCCATCTATCATTAATAACCTGCTCTAATAAGTGCCTCTTCTCTAGCAAGTGGCTTGACATCAGTAAAAATACAGGAAATTAATATCTGTTTTCTATATTTGTGATCATTTTAACGCTAATGCCCCATGGTCTTAAATAATCCTCAGATTCTCTAGGATGTGAGGTAGTGTACTGAAAAGCTGGATATTACCAGCATGATGGCAGGGAGCTAGGATTCCTTGTGGCTGTGTCCTAAATCACGTACTTTCAGACCACAGCAAAGAAAGAAGTTCAACTCTTCCCTTCTTTTTCCCATTTATCCCAATAAACATCCTTACTTTTTGACAGACATTCACAGATCAATTTTGTTGCATTGTTGTCTGTTGATACACAGCCTGGCTCCTTATCACTGCGTCAGTTTAACAGACTGAGTAAAACTAGTCAGTGCCTAGTTCAGAAGAGACAGTGTGATATGCAGCCATGGCAGTAAGAAAAGTGAGTATAGCTGTTTCTCAGATTCCAGTGATTGGGAATCATTGATCCCATGAGTGATTACAGATATTTTAAAGGATGTGAACAGTTCTTTCTGATTGCACATTTTTCACCTTCAAACAGGCTGTACCATAACAATGACATTTATGTTTCCTGATGACTTGATGTGCTTACATCTCAAGTGATGCAAAATGCCAGAAAACAAAAGAAGCAAAAACGTTTTGTCGTGTGTTTTTGCTTCCGTTTGATACATCTACATAATGATAATGGGGAGAGGGGTCCATCTGGTGTTTCTAAGCCTGTGGATACTATACTTCGTGTATTCTTAGATAGGATTTTGGGCATTTGATCTACCTTATTTGGTACCAGTAATTGTAAAAGTCTATAGGAACTAGAAAAAAAAATTATTAGTTTAAACTGAGGTTACTTGCAAGAGTTGGTCTTGACATATTCAGCCCCAGTGTAGGGCTGAATATAAGCTACTTTTCTATCTTGGATGTCTTCTGTGGATGTCTTCTGGGTTACATAGATGTTTCTGGACATTATAAAAAAAAGCAGTTTCCTGCTCTGTCCTCAGGCACTAATGTAGTGAAACTTTGGGAAAGAAAGTTTTCCCATTTCAGAAACAGAGAGCATTTGTTCAGAGAGGATGTTTATTTTTTCAGTTCTTTTCTGTGAGCCATGAATATAGCATTCCCAGGACTGAACCCTACCTTTAAAGAACATATGGGCCTGTTTACACTTAATGATGATGGAACAGCACTGATAGAAGGATATCACTGTATTAGGAGTATGGCAATTGCTGATTTCCCTATATCTGTATGTTTCTGGGATGTAAATTTAAAACATCATTTGCTATTTTTCTAAAAGCAGGTGAGATACCAGTTTGGATTTCTTTAAGTAAATGATATCTCAATATCAGGCATTCTTTGTACATTTTGAAAGGCAGCTAGAAGCTTGTCTTTGTGTGAGCCTTTTATTACTTTGACTACACCATTATGTTTCTACTTCAGGTATTTTTCTCCAACATGGGTAGCAAGGAAGGGCATGGTTCCCCTGATAATGTGCCCCAGACTGTTTTAGAGAGACTTGTAAGCACTTATATGTGAGCCATCTCCCTGACCTGTGCAAAGTAAATATTACATGTTCTCATCCCATATTTCAGTGATCATTATTTCTGTGGAAAGAGGAAGTGAGCAAATCACCATGAAATGGCTGGTTTGGATTAGATGCAGAAAGTGGCACCAGGCTGCCTTGTGCAGGAGAAGCTAGAGTTTTCTTGAGAGTTGTAGTTGGTGCTTCTTTCCAAAGGGAAGCTGGATACAAGGTAAGATGACAGTAAAGCAACTGGCCATGGATCAGCCGCTGAGGGAGTATCTCTGCGTTGCTGCTTAAGAGACATCATGTAGCACTAACAAGTGGAATCTGTCCCACAGCCTGACTGCAAAGACAACTCTCCCATTCAGGCTTTGTTGTTTAATTCAGTTGGTGTCAGGAGGTGAGCACATTCAGTGTGGCTGATGGGAACAAGTGGATGGGTGTGGGAACTGGTGAGAAGCAGCAGCTGGCTGAAGTGCCCAGAATTCTTTCTTTTTACTCAGGGGGTCCCATCCCAGGACCATTAACCAATAGCCCATAAACAAATTGATATTGGAAAATGTGGCTGGAAGCTCCTTGATTAGCAAGGTTGAATGGGGAATGAAAGACAAAGTGAAAGTGTGATTTAACAGTTCCACAAGCAATTTCCATTGCCACCTCTGAGGGATTAGGATGTGTGGAATAGGCTAAAAAA
>VYXB01007825.1:521494-565034 GCA_013397135.1 Pachyramphus minor | reverse complement strand
AAAAAAAAAAAAAAAAAAAAGAGGAGTAGCTCCCCCCCTTTGTTCTGTGGACTGGAGGATAATAAAACGGCAGGAGAGGCAGTGCGGCTAGTTAGGGATTTCACAGACTGCTATTTGATGCAGTTTAAGGAGCCCTTCTGCTATTGTTGCAGTTAAAATGAGAAGCGGAACTGTTCTCCATTTGCAAAAATCTCCAGCGTCCTCAGGAAGAGGGCTGAGAGCAAAAGGCTATTAAGATGGTAATGCTGCCCCATTTGGAGGAGTGTATCAAAATCCTCTTTGTCAATGTAAATCGCTGTTCTGTTTCCCTGGTATCTTTGCATCTCATGGCCTGTGCAAGCACAGAAGTTTTTGGAGGAGACCCTAGTGAAGGCAGAACTGCTTCTCTTTTCATGTCAGAGGCGATCTCCAGGCTGCCCAGGAGTGCCATGGAGAAAACTTCTTTGCTTTTATAATCTTTAAGTGTTCAGGATGAAGAGAATCCATTTACTCAGTCACTCTTTTATTTCCACTTTCAGACCAAAGAAATTAAATTTGATGATTCAAAAGCAAGATTGGACAGTCAGAGATTTAGTAAGGAAACTCTTGAGTCTCCTCCTTTTTTTGCTTCAGTTTGCTCTGTGCTGTGGAGGGAGTGGACTGCAAACCCAAAAATATCCCTCAGTTGCCTTTACATTGCAATACAATGTCATGTCATGTACTGCCATGCTGTACAGTGACACTCTGTAATGAACCTAATTGTCAGCGCAGAATCCAGTCTGACAGCAGATCTCTGTTTTGCAGAGATCTTAGACAAAGAGGCAGAAGCCTGGATCTAAGCACTGCAAAATATTGGAAGTCTGTCAACTTGCGTATGCTGTTTAAGGACTTGCTGTTGCTTCCCTATTTCAATATATCAGTTAAAGTGAGTGCAGTTACACTGTTGAAAAGAAAAATAACAATAAAGAAGCTACAGATTGCTTAAAAGTGCAAGTCATAAAATGATTTTTCTCATTGGCAGTGATCTAATTTCTGGTTTCATTGGAAATTATTAGCTGGTCATTCTGTTCCTAGTGCAACAGGCAGAAGAGATTCTGAGCTGTTCTTGCCTTGTTGTAGTTTTGTTGAAGTTGAATGTAGCACATACTGGGTTAGGTCAGTTGAACTAGAAGATGCCACTTAGCCTTGCACACACATATTCAAAAAAACGTAGGCTGAATAAACGGATGTCAGTTTTAATCTTTATTCTGTGGGTGATTATCGGAGTCTAGCTTTAGAAGCACCAGTGTTCTGGGGTCTAAATATGAGCTAGCAACAAGCCTAGCTATTAGCAACTGATAACTCTGCTGTTTGTGGAAGTCTCATTCCATCTTACTTAAATAAATGCCTTCTGTTACCAAGAGGATGTGTTGTGAAAGAAGACAGGGAACTGGTGGCTGCTTGCCAAATGAGGAGACTAGTGGGACTTTTCACTGAATGCTTTAACTAAGTGATTAGCATTGCTCTTCGCTGAAAAAACTCAGAAGCACTGAAAGCATAAGGCAAATTACATTAGTGAGCTAGGACTTGCTTTTGAGTAATGATTTCTTTTCATAGGGTTTAAAGATAGGTAGAATTAGCAGTTCATCCAAACTGACCTCCCATATATCAGATATCTGGTAACTTACATTACACTGAATCGTGTCTTTTAGAAAGGTATTCACTTTTGTTTGAAAACACCGAGAAACGTGAGTTCCTGGTTTGCCTTGATAGTGTTTCCAAATTTTAGGTACCTTGCTGCTAAACACTTGTTCTGTATTTCAGATTAGAATTTGTCTGCCTTCAGCTTTTAGCCTCAGTTCTTCTCATGACCTTGAATGCTAAATAAAGCTCTGTTGCTGTTAAATGGTTGCTATTTTTCGTGAGTGTACTTGGCATTATGATTTTTCTTGCTATGTTTTAGTCTACCTTTTGAAATAAAGTTATAACTCTGTAAATATAACGTCAAAACTTTTGTGTGTCATGCTGACTGGCTCTTCTCACTACTCAAAGAAAGGACAGAATACCTTGTATTGCTAAAAGGAAGAGTTTGGGGTTTGTGCCACAGGATGGGAAGATTGGTTAGCTGATTATTCCACCCTTTCTCCTGCCCTCTTTTCCACTGCACACAATCTGTCTGAATATAAATGTGCTCACCTTGCATGTAATTGAGACAAGTAACTTCTGATAAGTAAAAACAAAAGAATGCAGCACTTGGAAGAGAGTGTCCTAGGTTTCACAGTACTAAGGGAAAACTTCTAGTAACAGCTAAATCTAGGGAAACTTTGGTACATTAGTTTCATTTGTCCCTAAAGTAATGAAAGAGGCTCATTTTGATCTCAAAATAGCATAGGGTCTGGGTTTGTAGTGCAGCATGGCAAGCCATTTCCAAAGTGCTATAACTAATTTATGTGGCTGAAGCAAGTGAAAAGTGCCTCATTTTATTTTGTAAAGAATCAAGGAGTGAGGTAGAAAGAGAATTCTGAAAGAAAGGGCAGCATTATTTGTATTGTATTGTGTGGGTTTGAACAGTAAAAGACAATTATTTACTGCATCAAAAGCTTTTATTCAATTGAAGAACTGTAACTATAAAGTGACCTTTGTCTGAAGCAACATGGATATAATCTGTAAAATGAAGCAGGGTTGTACTTGATGTGTGAATGGGTGGAAGACAGATTAATGTGAATAGAGTTGTGCATTGCTATTGAGATGGTAACAGATTTGCAGTGCCACTGGTAATTTCCAGCTCTATTGGAGGCATAAAGATGAACTGATCATTGTTAGGATCTCTGTAGGGTGGAACCGTTTTTGCTGTATTCCCCACAGGACACTGAAAGTCTCATGCCATTTCTAACTGGTTAGTAATAATGAGAGCAAAAAAGCACTATCAGTCAGGTTAGGGCTATCCTGCCAGTAAGGCATGTGAAAAAAATAAAACTCCCATCATCCCAATGCCAGCAACATCTCCTGTACAGATGTAGCTGACGTCAATGAAAATGTCCTTTTTTTCACGCAGTTCATGGCATTTTGAGGAATGGATTACTAAACCTGACCCAGGAATGGTGTTTGCTTGGGTGAGGGTGTCTTCACTGAATGGTTTTGTGGGACCTACTCTACTGCTCTGCAGCAGCATTGGCAAAGCCTTACTGGAGTAGCCAAACTCTGTGGCTATTAAATGAAGGAGGTCAGAGAAGCAAAGCACAGATGCAAAACCAACTAAAAATGTTAATGAAGAGAGGGGAAAGGAAAATACTTTAGTGGTGAAGGAACACTAGAGGCATCTTGGGTTTAGATCCAGTAGAAACAAAATAAACTGTCATTTCAATAAAATTAAATGCTTCTGTCTGCAAACATGAACTTTCATATAGTAGCATAGCAGATAGCAGATTAGTAAAGTTTCTGGCCATAGTTTTTGCTGTGAGCTTAACTTGTGAGAGGATATTATGCTGGATAAATCCAGTTTAGCGCAATGTCTTGAATTACCTGCTTATTTCTGAAGATGCTCATAGAGATACTGAAGATGCAGCACTGCTGCCTTGCACTGAAAGCCAACAATGTCCCTAAATGCTTTGCTGGAGTGCAACTGAAGTGCCAGCACTTCATTTGTCTGAAATTCTACTAAATGTAATATGCAAAAAACGTTAGTGCAAGCAGCGGGTCAAATCTGTTCTCATTTACACAAGTGTGAAATAAAACTAATTTCTTTTAATCCAGTGTTGTTAAAACAATGAGCTGAAGAGTGTAAATCTGTTTCCCTCTTTTCAAGGCTGGCATAGGCTTGCTGGGACAAAATGATCTCACTTCAGAGAAATCTCCTTACCAGGCTCTCTAATGAATTCCTGATCAAAGTGGGCTGCTCCCCTGGGTTTTCAACATAGTGCTAAAGCAAATGGCCTTTTTTCTAAAAGGCTTTTAGCATAAGGACTGAAATTGTCTGTTGATTAGAGGTAGTATCTGTGATTTGTGACAATATATTGTTCTGGGAACTGAACATTGTAATAAAATACCAAGACTCTAGTAGTAATTGCCTGGATTTAATGTAGCTGTTACATCTTTCAAGCTACAGATTTGTAGAATAAGGTCAAATGTACCTAAAATGGACTTAATGTTCTTAAGTGAACACAGTCATGAGTAGGAAGCCAAAAAAAATTCTGTTCAAAAACATGTTTTTCAGCCAGAGTAAAGTCTCGTGCTTTTGTGTGCAGCTTATGAAAGTAAAAGGCAGTTAGGTCTCACTGTGATTTATTCCTTTCTCATGTAGGCACAAATAGATTTCTTTTGTTATCCTCAAAAGTATTGTCTGTTCTGGCTTCACCACTAGCATGTTTGGTGAAGCCATCACTACTGTCATTTGACCTTGTGAAATGATAATTAGCAATAGAGGACTATGACCCAAATGACTTAACTTTGGTAATGCATGCAACTTTTCTTTAGCTGTAGGAATTCATGTATTCTCCATGTTAAAATCTCGTAAAATCTCTGACTGTACAACCTGTTTGCCAAAGAGAAATGCTGGACATTTTATTGTTCCCTCTGCTGGGAAGGGGAGTGCTGTGGAGATCCTACAGTTGCCTAGAGGCTAAACCTGGAAGTCTCCAGAGTGCAATTCTGTGTAGACAAGCACATTTGAATAGCACTTCATCTAAACTAGAAAACTTTGCCTGAGGGGGAATGTACTAGCACAGGGATAATGCTTTACAAATAGGGCTTCCACAGCTTTGGCCCCAGTAGTGTTTTCTTTGAAACTTTCTGTATGTCTCCAGAATTAACACATCCAGAACAACCTCAGGTATCTCTGCATCTGATGTGTTGACTTGCCCTGTCTTTGTAAATGGGGTAATCACAGATTTAAATGATCTTCTCATAAAACCTTAAGTCTGTCTTGATAACATGGAATAGGAATATATAGCACTTTAATAGAAACAGACTTCATAAACCCTCTCAGCAAACAGTTTACTTCAAAAGCTTTTTTTCATTACAGTCATTCCCTAAAATTAGTAATATTGGACTGTTACTGGGAAGCATTTTCTGTAATGTTCTTTTGAACTTTAGCACTGCTCCTCAATGCTTAAGTTGTAATGAAACCAGAATCTTGGCATTTGTCATTCAGTTCTGTGAAGACCCCTGAAAAATTTGTGAGATTAAATTTCAGGGCCAGATTGAGTTAACCAGGCATTATAGAGATGAAAGAGGCAACAACTTTAGTCAGCAGTTTGCTAGAGTCTGGCTGTTCCTTGATTTGCCACCCGAATAACCCAGAGGGTCTGCCTTAGGCTTCAACGGAGGCAATGTAGAACATGTATAACTGCAGGGGTGAAGAGGAAGCAAAGGCAAATGATATTACAATTAACAGTTCAATAAGAGATGTCGTTGAAAAGATTTTGCTTTATTGTCCACTGAATCTCATTTTCATTTAAACTTCCTAGTTTTTTCCATTACAGAAACAATCTCCCATACAGTCCAATGCCCAGTGAAGGTGCACTTTCCAGAAGCAACAGCAGAGATGTGAGGAGTGATGTTTCTAGAAAATGTTGGGGAATATTGGAGTGCTATCAAGTAGGCTGAATAGGGTGCTGTGTGCTGTTGTGGAGACCTTGGCTGAGATATCTCTTACTAGTCAGTGAATAGGCTTAGAACAAGCAGGCTGATATCTGAAGTTGTGAACACCAAGTGTTGCACTCCTGAAGATTTCTGAGTGAATTTAGGAATGAGATTCTTTCTTAGTAGCATATAGAAAACATCCCAATCCTCCTTCAGGCTACATATGCTTGATGAAGGACTTCAGTCTTGAGGCATGTCAGGTGGGAACTGCACACTATGTCTTTTACTTCATGCCATATTTGTGCTGCAAGTGAATTACCTAAAGCAAGGTATTGGGCAGCCAGGCACATACATTGCAGCTGGGAGTCTGTAGACCATATCCTGTCTGCCATGGCATTTGCTGAAGTTCACAGAGGAGCAGAACATCCTGTTTGCCTAGTTTTCTTTTGTCTGCCCCGTACCAGCACAGGGAGAATATTACTGTGTATCTTTCCTCTTCTGCTCTGAAATTGGATCACAACACTCATGATTGTGTTCAATAGCTGGAAATGCTGAGGATATCCGATTGCTGAGGTCTCTTATTTTAAACACCACATGCCAGGAAAAGTATGTGGGATCCTACCAGCTTAGCACTGAAGGGTGCAGGATGCATCAACGGGAAAACCAAACAAAACATGAAGTGAAATTCATTTGAAAAGGGACAGGACTCATATACTACCAATCAGCAGCTTTTAAAGTCTTCTATTCCACACAATGAACCTTTTCTTTTCCTTCAGGTCTTCTGAATATGCAAACTATCTTAAACTAATTTTTAGAGCTGCAGCTGTGACCAAAGGCAGTGGGAGCTGTAGGTGCTTGTTACTTTTGAAAATCAAGCCAATGTGGTAGCAAAAGCCAAAACTGCTAAATCAGGATGGTTAAAGCATAGCTTTGATAGTTCTGTAATATGATCCTAGCCACCTTCATATTTGATACAGAGGCAGGGCCTCATGGTGTGCACAACAGAGTTCAAAGGTATGTTGTTTCTTCTTTGCCTTTCAGCTCTCCTTTCCTTACAACTTCATTGCCTTGCTTATCACTTCAGTCCTTCCAGCTGAGTAATACTTATTAGGACTTTATTGGAGTTTAACAGAGGTAACTTTTATTTGTCCAGAATACTTTCTTTTCCTTGAAAAACACATTTTCTCCCCTTTTTTCTCTCAGATGTGTGTTAGGCTGAATTGGGGAATGAGTGGTCACACAATTGACCCATAGTCTCCAACCTATAGGTACAGCAAGGGTGGGCAGACACCCAAGGCACTGTTTGATTTTCATTAGAAAGACTTGTCGTGCCCTAGGAAAGGTTCCTAAGTGATGGACAGAAATCAGAGCAAGTCCAGTTTCCTCCAGTGTAGAATGAACGACATTCCACTGTCACATTTGAACATATGGGGGAGAAAGGTGTCCCTCAAGCTGGTCCCTGCTGTCTGGGCTCAGGAATGATACCACGTTCTGCTGGAAAAAGCACAAAGGCACAGGAAACATTATCACATAAACTGAATCTGCAAAGTCAAGGTGGAAGAGGAGCCTTGACTGAGAATGAAGCTATTTGCCCCAAATTGCTCCTCTTCCCACTCACCAATGAAACACATTTTACCTCCATACTCCAGAAGGAGATGGTCAGCAAACTGCCATCTGACTTAGACCTGCACAAGTCCATGGTGCCTGATGGGATTCACCCAAAAGTACTTAGAGAGCAGGCGGAAGGGCTCACTGAGACACTTTCAATCATTTACCAGCAGTTCTGGTCAACAGGAGAGGTCAAAGGTGATTGGGCATTGGTAAATGTGACACCCATCTATAAAACGAGCCAGAGGGAGAATCTGGGGAGCTACAGGCCTGTCAGCCTGACACTGAATTTGTCCACCTGCATGAACAAAGTGTGAAAAGTGAGCAATAATGTAGTAAACTTGTCCAAAACAATTACTTGCCCAAGAAGAGTAAAAGTTTGCAGGAATACACAAGTGATAAGTGGTAAGTTGGGTTCACTACCTGTTTGTACTAGATCAGAGGGTGTGGATTTTGTTAAATTACTAAAGGCCTTTTTGACCATAAAGTAGATTTGACAGAGAGTGGTCTGCTGCTGACATTGGTTTCAGGAAGTGAGAACAGATGCCTGGATGTTTTCAAATAAAGTATATTCCAGGCCTAAACTGTGTTTCTCATGTGCACTTCCTTTAACAGTTGCCAAGGATTAAGTTGTTTTGGGTTTCTTTGTTCTTGGTTTGGTGGGGGTTTTTTTCCATAGTGCCTCAGAATCAGTAGCTTAACTGGTTTGGAAAAAGCTAGTTTTAATTGGTCTTCTGTTACTGCTTGCCTCAGACTGGCAAGTCTCGGTTCATTGGCGTGTCTTTTTTGTTTTTTCATGGTGCCACATTGTTGGTAAAATAAGGAAACTTGAAAACAGAGGAAGTAGAGGTAATGTTGATCTTGAAACACCAGCAATTGAAAGGACCATTCAGGGTTTCCTTCAAAACAAAACCAAGTGGTAAGATAATGCTAACCAAGGCTGGGTGCCCAGGAGAGCATCATAATGAAGCCTCCACTGTTATTGTTCAATTCAGTGTTTGTTCTTCATGTGAACAAAAGGAAGGAAGAGCTCTGCTATCAGGCTGGAGAGGAAGGAGTCTTTGTTGCCCTTGGCTACCTTAACTTTAAATGTGAGGAAGCACAGGGCACTGCAAAATAACCTTTCTGCAGTATTAAATGAGGAAAATTGATAGTTCAGGAGGTTAAGGGTGGACACTCTGTTTATCTAAAGACTAGGCTTCCCTTGCATGACAGCCCCAAATCAGGTATGTCAGTGCTAGTATTTATTTAGGTCATGTGAGGTTTTAAAACTCTGTTTTTAAACCCTGATTCCTCTCCTTTTCTGCTTCTCTGCCATTTGATTCCTCCTCTGCATTGTTGCTCACCATTAGAAGCAGTAAGAGATGCCATTTCCTTATTGAATGTGACAGGCTTTGGGTGTCCTGAGTGTGACGTTCACTCATGTTGCTGAAACATCGGGAATATATCTGCTAGAGACTGAGTCAGGCTTACTGTACCATTCTGCTCTTGCTCCACCCATGCAGTTGCCTGCTGAAGTGGCAGAATCCCTACTGTCCCTCTACTCATCCTTTAAATCGTGAGGCTGACACACTGTCAAATTAATGACTAAGTTTACCATGCTCAGAGCCATTGTTTCAGATTTTCAGATGACTCAGGCAGTGATTATGTCATCAGCTAAGCTCAGGTTATGATTTAAAGATACCCCTTGCCATCATGCAAGTTTCCTTAGCCTGCCTGTGCATTAGTCTTACTCCGGCTTTGTCTGTTCCATGTACCAACTCAACATTTAAAGAAACACTAGGGAAACAGATTTGCATCCCATTAAAGGCAATGCTCTGGTATTACGATGTTTGAAAAATGTGGATGCATATTTTGATTCCGATAGACAGAATTCATTCTTTGTATATGATGCTTTGAAATTTCTGGACAGAAAATAAAAGCAGCCCAGAAATACTTATCAGCTTTGTCTTCCCATTCAGGGTGCACCTCTGCATTGATTTCCTGTTAATTCACAAGTTACCATGGTGCATGATGTACACAATTACACTTTCAAACATTTATGTTAGAGTCTGTTTCCATAATCCCAGAATCTAATTGTGCTCACAACAATATTTTTTGTGAAGTCTCTATCAAAATTACTGTAGACAAAGCAAGATTTTTAATTAGATAAAATAGCCTTGTTTTGTTTGATGCAAATGATCTGGGAGCATGTTGATTTGTCAGAGTGAAAGTATTTGATAAGAATGCAAAGAGAATGGAGAGAATCCCATGAAATTATTGAGAGGGTCAGGTGTAAGAAATATTCTTTGAAGGGTCATAGGATGTCAATTATATACAAAACTGTTGAAGGCAGGAGAGTTAGGGCCAAGCCCAAATTAGATATGCTTCTTGTGGTTTTGTGTATGATCAATTTGTGCGTAAAACTGTGCTGGATACAGGAAGAAATAGAACAAGTACTCCATATTACATTGTTGGTGTTGTGGCACTGTAAAAGCACTAAGTTCAACACAGAAAATGGAAAGACAACTCTGAATTTTCTGGAAAATGTAATTAAGAAATAAAATTAACTCAGACCACCCACCAAAGTAGCCTTGTGAAAATAGATTGATCTTTAATTCACACAGTATAAGTGAAAGCTCAGTAAAATGCTGAAAACCCAGATGGGCCAGAAGCAGAAGGACTCTACCCATGCTTAGTTTTTTTACATTACTAGCATCTTCAAGTGTGGTGGTTCTTTGAAGAAAAAAATTCCAAGATTACATTTGCACATTTTAGTCAACTCACAAGTATACTCAGTTTACAAATACAAATGTTTTGTGTTTGTTTTGTTTTCCTAATTACTAAACCTAGAAATTATTTGTTTCTTAAAAGCTAAAAGGGTGTCTTTCCATCTCACATATCATCATGAGTGGTTTTAATAGAATAAATTGTGTCTTCCTGGCCAGTTAAAACAGTTGTCTTCACTTATGCCAGTCACAGTGGCTTGCATATACAGCTACAGTTCTTGTACTGGGGTGTTAAAATAAAACTGAAGAGGCACAGAAGAAATAGCATTTACTTAGGGTTTTGGTGGCCTATTTGCTGAACAGAGCTAGGGAGGCTGACTGAGTAATTAGCGTTGATTAGTGCAGTTGAAGACAATGGATGAGCTTCTGAGTACTGTCAAAGAACAATTATCTTCAACAAAAGTAGGTGCTAGTTTGATGCATCTATAGTTAGAACTGCCTAGCACTGTGGAAAGGGTTTCCTTTCCTTCCCAAGGCTGGAGGGCTTGGCAACCTCCTTTTGGATGAAACCAGAGCATTTCTCGAAAGGCTTCTGGAGTAAAGGACAACCCTATTACTTGCTTTATAGAAACTGTTTTTATGACCATCTATGTATGACTGTCTGTCTATCTATTATCATGATTTCAACTTGCAGAGTATGTAAAACAGGAGCTACCCTGGACATGGAAAGAGAGGTGCAGGCTTCATATGGCTCCTTTAATTGGGTTTCCCATTAATGGACTAGACTTGAAAACAGAACAGTTTGCAGTGGGAGAAAGCTGAAACCTGTCTGCACACAGGTAGAAGCCTTTTATAAAAGAATCCTACTAAAATGACTAAACCTGTTATCAGGGAGAAACTTTTTCAAGTGGACTGATCTGACAAAAGAAACGAGTAATTGAGGCAGTGTTGCTGAAAAACCGCGTTTCTTAAAGAAGCAAAATGGCTTTGTTTCCTCAAGTTAGCAAGATGGATATTGGTTGCTGCAGTAGGAGTTCAATGGCATCAGTCTAATTCAGCAGGCTGGTTGTTTATTTGTAGGGCTATGTTCAGTGAATGTTTCAAGCACTCCAGGAAGAAAGGAGAGACTGAGGACTTAACTATGTTTTATTAATATTCTCTTTCCAACACAAATCACACTGAAGAAGACAACAGATAAATCCTGATGTCACTTTATTATTAGTTGTTGAGATATGCATTTATTAGAAGAAATGAGAAACAGATTACACCAGCAAACACATCTGGCCTCAAACTGGCCTTCAAGTCATCCAAAAAGAAACACAAAGTACGGAGTTGTTTACAGCGAGGCACTTAAAATCCCACACAGCTGCAAGGGTGAGAGGCAGCAGAATAAACTCTGAAGACAAGCTGACAACAGCTCCACTGCTGGGGTGCCCCTTTTGCAGACAAGACAACAACAGATGAAGAAATCTTGAGAATGACCCAGAGCAGTGCTCATTAGTGAATGAAGCATAGGCAGGAAATGGGACAAGATTCCTTTTGTCATAGTTTTTCACCCAGCTGTCCGCCCGTCCCACAGCCACCCACATGCAATCAAATATAGTCAAACTCCAGAAAAGTTATACAAATAAAACCTCCAGTGATTGCACACAGACTCCTTCCAAGTTACATTTGCCCCATTAGCAAGGAATGAAAAATTTACTGGGCTTAATCCAGTCACGTTTATCATTGCAATTGAAACTTAGTATGAGGGGTTGTATTCAGGTAAAGCTGATAGAACCATGTAATTCCACTTCCTCGTGTTGTCTGTTCGTCTATTTCTCTGCATATTTACTGTTTATTATTGATTACTAGCACTTTTGCTATACCCATTGTATTTCCTTCTTAGGGCAAAGCTGTGATTTTTACTTCATATCGGTATATACTCTCTTTGTTTGTGTAAAACAGATGTGTGCAATTCCCAGAATGAGAGCATTAGCAAGTAGAAAAAAACATTTCTGGACTTCTGAAATGGATTCTCTGTGGAATAAAATGCTATTTTGGAATTTTTAAGTTATCATAGTGACATTGAGACTCCAGCTTCTTGGGACCTTTTATTTGTGAATACAGCTCACTTAAAATTTTGCTCAAAGGCTATGAAAAACATTTTGTTTTTCTTGCGGATTGAAAGCAAGGTTTTATCTATATTTTTCAGCTGGAGTTAAATATCAAAAGTCTGTTACAGACAATTCTATAACTCTTGTTCTTCCAAATGGCAGCTATCCTGTTGCTGTGCTGTGAGTAGTTACACTCTACTCCTCTGCTGTTCATAGTCCCTTCATGTTTGGCTTTGCTGCTCAGTCACTTTTAAATTTTTAAATGGCCATTTTTAAATGGAGCAGGTGTGTATGAGCTGTTCATGAGATTCCTCTTAATGGAAATTTTAGTGCATCAGCACTGAAATTGAGCATCAGTAATAATGAGTGTCACATTTGCAGCCTATAGCAAGTATTTTTAAAATCATGGATTCATGCAGTCTTGAGCCATCCACAGTCTTGTGACTGTGTGTAGAGTTCCGGGTGGCATAAAGCAGACATGGAATTCAGGCTGGCATTAAAAAAAAACCCCAAACCAGCCCCTTCCCACCCAAAATTACCTCAGCGCTGATCTGAGGCAACTCTTTCTAGGTTCAGCACCTCTGCTTAAAAGTCCCACTTGAATCAGTCTAGCAGTATCATTGAATTCTTTCACACTCAAGAATATCTACAAGGAGCTAGTCTAAGACCAACTTATTCCACCTTAGCTACCAGACAGACCCGAGACACAAAGAGGTCATAGTCACTATCAAAGTGATTCTAAGTTTAACTGGGAAGGGGTGCTGCAAACCATCAGAACAGTCTTTGAGGCATCTGTTTTATCACTTTTGGAGTCCCATTAATACCTCTTCTGTGTTGTTACAATAGTAATGGTCACTATCAGACATTACTGCATCTCCTTTTACCAGTGTGTCTGGGTGCAGTATCACTAGAGATTTTAGTTGTGTATTTAACTCCCCACATCTCTCATTTCTCATCTTTATTTGGATCATAGTCTTGTTCAGCAGGTCAGCTAATGGAGAGCAGATTTTTTACTCATTCTGATTCTTCTTTTCCCTCTATTTATATAACACACAATTTGTAATCTTTTTAAAACCAAAGAAGAGAGAAGTCTTGAGTTCATCTAGATTAAAATCAGCTGCAGCCTATTAATGGACTCAGCCCAAGACTGAGACTTTAGGAAACAAAAACACTGGACTAAATTATACTGAACTGGCCTCTGTCAGTCAGAGGGGATTCATATAGTGAAAGGAAAGAGGAAAGGGGGGTAAAGGGAGAGTATCTCCATATGGTTTTAATTCATTTTTATTCTCTTCCTGAAGCTAATTTACCCAACACAAAGGCTCTGTAGTGGGAAGCCAGCTTTTTAGAAGTTTGGCTTTCACTGAAAAACAACTCAATTCCTGTTCTGAAGGTCTGAGATAGCTCAGACCTGTGTGTAATCAGCCAACGTTTAATGTAAGTATTTTGGTAGAAGGTATTTCAGTTACATATTAGAGTCCTTTCATCATCTGTCAGAGTGTATCCTGAAGACTCTCAGATAATTGATCTAACTCCTCCATTCATTATGTCCCCAGAAACAGACAGTGAATTGTTTCATTGAAGAATCAGATCAGCAGACACATGGGCGTGTCGAGCCCATGCACTTACAGAAGGCAGTTCTTAGCTTCTTCTGGGCATAGGAGCCTTTGCCACTGAAGTAGCAACATACTGTTTTCTGCTGAAGGGAAAATATTCATTGATTCTATTCATCCTCTTTGTCATTAAATCTTTTATATGGCATTCTTAGCCCCACTAATGTGTGTAGTCCTCTAGCAACATGCAAGAAGTTATGTCTTTGCCCTAAAAAAGCCAGACAGTGGATGGAAAAGTGAAGCAAACCATAAATCATTAGCTGGAAATTATTTGAGTGATTATGTTAGGCGCAGACAGTCTTTGGTTACAGTCTTCTTGTACTTAGTAGTGATGACTTGTAGTCTAAGCAAAACTAAAAGGCAGATGGGGAGATTAATGGAGGGACTAAGATGGAGAAGGGAGTGGAACTGGGCCTTGAAAGGAAGGGTTGACTTGAGACAATAGCTGTGCATGCATAGCCTCCCAGTGTTTCAAACCAATGTGCAAATATTTGTTATGGTAAATGAGTATATGCACAGCACGTATCTATCAGTGGCTAATAAGCCACAAGAATCAGCAGCAGTTCTTCACTGCTCTTTTAAATGTGTCCTAGGAGTGAGTAACATCAAAGAAAATGTATTTTTAAGATTGAGGCCTGAGGATATCTGACTTCAACTGCTAATTCTTGCAATAATGGACAGAAGAATTTCACCGTGTCCTTTTTCCATCTTCTTTTCTAAATTACAGAGATGCTGATATGTTCAGCATTATATGAAAGATGCTTCATTTCTGTAGTGTTAAAGGCTGTATACATATAGTCCAGTTATCTCTTAGTTATCCAGAAAGCTTTACATTTACTTATCTGGGCATATTTTTCCAAAATGAATTTTGCATTTTTGTGGCTTTCCTGCTTTATGGGTAATTCAAGCAAAGGTTTAAATACACACATAATCCCTTATACTTTGCCTGACAAATAATTTCTCACATTTATAAAAGGTCATCTGGAGACTAGGTTGAACAGGACATGGTTTTTCCATGGGATTCTCTTGTAGACCTTCTCCTAAGCACATGCTGTACCTCCCCCATCAAAACCCAGTTCACCTGCTGTGTGCCACAGTTATCTGAAAACAGGCCAGAGCTGCTGCAGACCTTTTAGGAATTACGCTGGGTTTTTTAAGGATAAATCAATTTTAAGTTGATGTACTGGTGCTGTGAAAAAAACTATTTGAATATCAAGGTGAAGGACTGAACTTACTAGCATGTCCTGCCCATATTTCTTGTTGACAAAACTTACGGCATGATACAGCTGAACTAAAGTGACCCGAAGGCTTTCGGATACCGTGAGGTGTTTCACTGTTTTCCTAGCCCTTCCTCAAATGCTGCTATAAGCAAATTGGTCTGCTATCCTTTTCAGTTACTTTGTTTTGTTCTTTTGCTTTTATCCTGCAGTAAGTCTGTGACTTGTCTAATGCTCAGATGGGTCACTTCCTCCCCTCACCCCAACCTGTCAGATACTGATGACTCCGAGAGAAGTGGATAAAATTTTATTCAGAAATAACTGGAAGTAATTAGCCACCTAGAACTTGGTCAGAGATTTATTTTAAGGCTCAAGGTAACCTAAGAATATTCTGTGAGAGTAAACCTAATTTTGGATGGTTTTGGATGACTTTCTTTAAGAAGAAACCTGTTCTTGGTATTCTTTACACACACACACACACACACACACAGAGTCTCACCCCTCCCCTAACAAAAACAAAAAATAAAATAAACAGCTTTATCCTTTTACTATTCCATATGCTTTGAGTGACAGATAGCAAATTACCAAAGAAATAAGTACTGTACTTTGATGTAGTAAAATTTATATCAGCAACATTGACTTACAGTAAGCCTCATATACTTCATATGTTGAAAAGGATACCGTATTCATCCCCAACACTTTTAGAAGCAGAGATGCATTACTCATTACCCTAATCACCACATTTGTGGCATCTGTCCCCTTGATTCCCTTTGTCTTGTGAGATCCAGACACTGCTCAACCTTTGTGATTTTTTGTAGTCTTTTGTTTTTAGCAATTACTAAACAAAGAGGTACTTAACTGTAGCCTTATTTAGCTTGAACGGAAATTTAGTGCTAGATTTACCAGTTTCAATAGGTTTTAACCCAAGACATAACAAAAAAACACAGTCTTTTTCTTCCATTGATTCCAACCTGAAGAAACCAGATATGCTCAAACAAAAAACTCTCAAGAAGGATGCGGTTCAATCATTTCAAGGCACAAAGCTATGATGTATTTTTGAGAAACCTGGCTTAGTGTGCTTGCAAACTTGGGCAACTTATATTGCTTACTCCTGATTCCCAACATAAAAGTTGTCTTCACGATATTAAAGATAGAAATGCTCTTTTGCAAAGGAGAAGATTTGAGAGCACAATATTCAGTTACCATTTAAAAAATTTTTATCTTGGTATTCTACTCTGACTCTGTCCAACTTGATCATACAAAATGGTGTAGTGGTAAGGTCTTGATCCTGGAGGTTCCCAGGGATGTGACACAGCAACGAAACTGAGCTCTAGTTACCTGTGCACTGTTAAGGGCTCCAACACTTGCTCACATTTTACCTGTAGAGAGGAAAAAGTTCACAATTTTTCAGTTTTCAACTACATAAAGTTCTTTGCACCGCGGAAGAATATGGAAAGAGAGAGAGAGAGGCATCCTGCTTTCATGTTCTTCTCTTGATCCTGTAGCTGGCTGCACAAGAGCACGGGCAGCCACATATGCCTAGGCACCCAGAGCTTAGTGCTCCTGAGCACACAAGCACACGTGCACTTACGTGACTCAGAGTAAGTTTCACTCCTATGGTCTGGTGGCTGTTACAGAACAGGAAGCAGGGCCTGTTGGGAGGATTTATTTTAAGAAGCTGTTGTATGATTTTGGTTCCTTCTGGCTGCAGTGGTCGTTGCCAGCACATGGCTGCTCTCTTGGGGATGCTCTGAGTGAGCTGTGTGGCTGTTGTTGTTTCTAATTTGCCCTAATGTGTGCTCCAAACTTATTGTAGTTTCAGAGTGCTCTGCTGATCTGTCAGGTCAAGTTCCTTGGGTTCCACTTCTCAGATAACCAGCAGTAGTTCACCCTGTCTGCTGTCAGACCTATTGAACTTTCTTTAAAACTAGTCCTGCTAGTGTAACAGTCTACCAGTATTTTACCATGAAACATACGTCCTTCAGGAAGCTTCTGCATGTGTGATGCTCTGGGGAAACTACAGGCAGAAACTGCTGTATAAGGTGTACATTTGCTCACAGTCTGAAACAAGAATAAAAGGCAGAATAATATAGATGAGCATCCTGTAATATAGGGATTTTGTAGAAATACCATTAGGAGGATCTTTATATTAATTCCAAACCTTTACCTGTAATGCTTCCTAATACTTTCTGAAATAAGGTGGCTTTATTGTTTTAAGAGCTCCAAATAATAAAATTGTTCTTGGGATTTTTGCTGCTGGTTCCTTTATCAGCCGTTGAGGAACAAGCCATGTCCTTATCAGCACTGCCTGCTGGGTGAACAACGTGTTTGGAGTTCCTTTGTTTTGCTTTTAGTCTATTGGGGAACATTGGCATAGAGCCTGAAGCAAAATGGTGGAGGAAGAATAAAGGTATTTGCTTTGGTCATCAGCAATCTTCAATAAAGCTCATGGCTCAGCCTGGTGCATTTTCCAGGAGTTGGTTGTGCTGTATGTTGCTTTCAAGATTTTCCTGCTGGGCAGCACTTACTTTGTGTATCTTTTGTGCTCACAGGCTTCCAAGCAATGTAGGCTTCCCAGTGTAGGTCAAATTCTCTTACACTTTCTGTCTTCTTGCTTGCAACACTTTCCACAAGAGTCTTCTAACAGTATCACATTATTTTTTGTTCCTTAATTACTAGTTCTAAAAAATCTGTCTTGTACTGTTTGTAGAGAAACAATCTAGTCAATAAAAGCAGAAATTGAAAAGCAGTTGGCTGTGCTAGTAGAGCTCTGAGAATCCAATCATGCTGATTTTCTGAGTGTAGTTAGCATTTTGCTTTCATGCTGTGAGTCCTGTACCTTCACCCTGTGAAGGGTGAATACAAAAATAGAATGTTGGTGCTAGTCCAAAACTTCAAAAGTTTATCATTCATTACCTGAATTTCATATAGTTGCAGAACTGTGCTTGAGGTTCCACAAGAGAAGTTTTCTTTTGAGATGTTTGATTTGGGTTGGATCTATCCAGAAAATGCCTTGTGCTTTATTATTTCAATTTTGGAGGGGTTTTTATCCATCGGGAAATAAATTTCCTGCAGTTCTGAGCGAGCAGAAGAAGGTGAAATAAGATAGAAGATGCTCATGTAGACAATTTCACACATGTTCAGAGGATTAGTCTTCAAATTTGCCAAGTTTTGTATAAAAGTTTAGTCTGGCTCTGATGTAATCCACAGTGATTCATCTACTTCTCCCTGTCTCCCAAGAGGGTGTATTACACTATATATCTCCAGGATACGCTATAAACACACACAGACAGAGGTATACTAGAAAACATACTGTTCTGAGGTCAAACCCTTTCTATGTGACAGCTCACAGATACGTTGAAATGTCCTTTCTTGGTTTTCTAGATTGTCCATTTTTTATTTCCTCTGCCTGGAAAAAGGTGAGGCAGAGAGACAAGCTTGCCTGTCAGAAGAATAAGTTTCATTCCTGATATTGAGCACCATAGTTGGGAAGGTTATTTTCTCCTTCCTGCTAATTCCCTTGGCATTTGTGTTGTTTTCCTCAGATATTACTTAGCAGTATCAACTGGAAGAAATGGTCCTGTTTGGGATAAAACCTTTTTTTTTTTTACTCCTACCCCCACTTTTTTTTTTGTTTTCTTTTTACTAGACAAGAAAACTATGTCATTTGAAGAATAAGAATCAGGTTTCTATTTCTACATCTGCTTTTCTCCCCAACATTTCTCTGTTGATTTGACTGATTTGCAGCCCTTCTTCCCCTCCCTCCTTGCTGTTAACTAATCGACTTTGGCATTAAGCCAGCCTTTCAGTGCACACACCACCATGCCAACTAGAGTGTGTGCAGCTATTCTGTCTGCTTTGGAAGCCTACAGATGCAGCCAGAGCTAGAACAATTCCCGTATTGATCCCACACTTGTCAGTTAATCCGTCATAAGGCATGGGAATCCTAGCCCCTTCCACATCTGCCTGCATAACTGCAGGGGGAAAACCAATTCTCTGAAGCTCTCACCAGGGAACAAGAAAGCAAAGAGAAATGGGAGCTTGCTGGGAGAGCGGGCTGTAAGCTGCTGGGCCAGAGGGCCGTGAGATTGCCTACCTGCTCCACCCTTTCCCCCCAACTCCTTTTCATCCTCCTGCAGGTCAGCAGGATCAGGTTTATGTTAGCGAACCATGAAGCTTATCAAATAAATGTTGCAGCAGCAGGTGTTTGGCTCTCTCCACAGGCCAAGTCTAACAAGGTTGATATTGTGTCTGTGGCCAAAGTAATGCAGTAATTACTTTTCTGGGCTTGGAACCCCCAAGAGGTTTCTGGGAACCAGTTAGAAAAACAAACCTTGCTAAGAGCAGGGGATTTTTTAAAAGGAACAGTGGTGCTCTCTGTGCCAGAAGGAGAGGACAGGCGTTTTGAGTGCAGCATCCAGCACAGTGCCCCATCCACTCCTAGGCAGCTCATGTTACAGGGGCCTGGAAAGTGCTTGAGTTTCGTTGCTCAGGTTGGGATAGGCAGCTTATTTTGGCCCACAGTGGAATGGGGAAAGGCAGTTGCTTTCTTTAAAGCCATTAACGTGTACTGCAAGAAGAGTGGACCCTAGGTTATGGGGGCCCTTGAGTGTTTGCAGTTCTATCTGTATAATTCGACTTACACATCAGGAGTTGCACAGCATAGCGCACCACTGCTGTCTGTTTCTTGCCTTTGAGCATTTCCTTTGTAAGCTTTGAGTGCAGAAATGGAGTTACAGACCATGATGCTGCCTAATTACACCAAAGGAAGAATGAGATCTCACAGCACAGCTTTGCTGTGCCTGTGTCCCTTTATCTCATGTAGTCACTTTCAGGCCATGGAGGTAAAAGTTAAAACAGGTCTGTACAGTGATTAGATTTAGAGGCAGCAATCTGCATCATTCTTTTTGAAAGAATATCAATCATTTGGGCCAAAGCTTTTTCCCTGTAGCCGACTGTTACATGTGATAATACCTGTTACCGTAGGCTATTTAAGCCAGCTTAAGTAATTGTGAAAATGTCCTGAACTACTGGAAATTTCTTCTGCAGCTGTGGTCCAAGAGACCAGAATTTGAAAGTGAGAAGAGAAAGAAAGTAAAAGTGATTAGAGATTCATAGGATTGTCCATTTGACTTGAACCTCATAGGTTTTAAAAAATACTTTTTTATATATAAAGAAGCTATAAAATTCTTACTACCTATAAGGAATTCTTTAGGCATCTTTCGCAGCTGTTGAATCAAGCTACCAAGCGATGGCTTTGTAGTGATGAATGAATTTTCTCAAGCCAGGAAAGTTAGCATTTCATTAATGTCTGGCAATACCTTCCCATTTCTACTGTTTACATTAAGCTCTATTTTTGCATATTACTTTGTATTATGAAGGCCTGGTGCTTTGGTAACCGTCCATAGATACTGTACCATTTGCTCACTGTTCTTCAGTGTTTCTTGCTAAACTGTTTTATTCTCGGTATGTTTGCTGAGCATACTGTAAACTGTTGTTTTTACTGCTGTAAAAGCCCTGCTATGAATGCCATGACATGCTAGTCCCCAGTGTTTAATTTTGTGCTAGGAATACTGCGCACTTGGAGGCAAGTGCTCTGAGTAGGTCAGACACCTGCTTCTTCAAGGTATTCAGTGACTTTACATAAACACTGCCTAGTGTAGCAAGTAGTGAAAAATTGCTGTACCAAGGCTACTGGGAGGGAACATACTGGAATTTGCCTCAGCATTATTGCTTTAAAGGCAAACCTTAGTCTGCTCTTGAAAAATGGTGATAGGGTCCCTTCCACAGAAACTTCCCCATGCTGTAAATACAATACAGATTAGCTGAAAATCAGGCAGTGTATGTGCATCCTAAGATGGCTGAGATGGTGCTTATAGAGCTCACTAATTCGATCTGGGACACATTTGCACAGTGTCGATATTTTGTTTCATTTAACATAGTACTTTAATTTGATTTCTATATATATGTTGTTGAAACACTTGTACGGCATTTAGAAGACCACATGAACCAGCTTAATTAGGGCAGATTTTTTAATCACGTATTTTGCAAACATTCAGGAATGATATCTGAAAGTTGTCATTTGGAGGAAGTGTTGCTGCAGGATTTGGCCTACCTGCCTATCTGAAGTCTCAGATTGAGAGGAGACAGAGGCCCATATATTTAATTTACTTTAAAAAGCAACAACCCAACTATGGCCAACTATAATAAATCTCTAGTGGATGGGGGTGGATCAGTAAGATGCCATTCAGGAATGAGCTGTACAACAATGTTAAAAAGAGGCTGAGGCATGATAGCATTGGTGTTGCAGTGGCAGAGCTATGTATGAGAACCTCACACATGACTTATCAGTGTTCACCTGAGTGTAACTAGACATGAACCAGAATATATTTGCTAATAATATTGCAGCTGTGATTTTTTTTTCTTTTTTTTTACTTTTATGATTAGAAGAATGTGCCAGCTGTGTGTGTGTGTTCTGGCAGTGGAGGGATGAAAGTGCTTACAGTTTCCATATGAAAGCAAGAGCATGCCCTCTCTAGATCCAAAACATTTACAAAAGTACTTTATAAAGCTTAAGAAATAGTGACAAAGAAGAAAATAAGTGGCAGTGGATTTGACCAAGGTATTTTATGTACCGTGATGTTTTGTGTAGTTGTCTGGAAAGAAATGGAAGAGGTCTTTTGAAGATCATTGATTGGAAACAATCTTTATTACTGATCAAATTCACCTTTGTCAAAAAGATGATTATTTAAATATTAGCATGTTTTACTCCCATGGCACAAAACTGATTCAAAGACTTGATCTGATAGATAAACTGTTAAATGGCTCGTTAGATTAGATAAGGGAGTTGGAATGTATTTGATGTTAAAATTGCATCCCTACATGCCATATGAAATCTCTCTTCATCTATCATCCAGTGAAATATATTACCTGAGTATAGGATGCCATCTGTGTGTTGTATAGTCTTCTGAAGGCTGGGGACTGGTTTGGACATTACTTTTGTATTTATTACTTTCTACCCCCAGTGGAAAAAAAATGTTGGTATTGGCTATAAAGAGACGAAAACATGTTGAAGTTTTCAGGTATTGGTAATAGACACCAGAGTTCTTACCTAATTGTCAGTTTACTGTAAGATCTAGGCTATATCTGAAAGAAGAAAAAGGGACTGCTAACCAACCTGAAGAGAGTGGATTTCGTTCCAGTCATTAATGGAGGAGATTATTCCCGACCTTTTAATGCAGAAATTGTCACCATGAATGAAGTTACACAGCCCCCTGCAAAGACTGTCCTGTAACATAAAATACCTCATATTGACATTTTTCATCAGATTCCCAAAACAAGCTAATGGTGTGACTTACTTGGCAGGATGCTAAAAGCACATCTGTCACTTAAATTAATTCATCCTTTTTTCCTTGATTAAGGTCTTCTCTTACTCCATGGACCAGATTCGTCAAACTTATTTTTTCTGTAGCCCATTTCCATTCATGGCTTATGGTCAAATCAGGAGTTTAAATCTCCAGAATTAATCTTAAGCCCTTAATACACCATGTGATTTCTGACTTTGCAAGGACTTGGATCTCACAGTAACATATGCAGCGAGAAAGTGATATCAGTCTTCCCATTTCTTATCTGAACCTGCTGAGAGCCACTGTGGATACACGTCAGAACAATAGTAATGCGGTTGCTGAAGATGCCATCTGTGTTTCCAACAGGACTCCTAAAAATCAAAACAAAACAAAGACTTATTTCTTGACTTGAAGAATTGATCATGAGAATTAAGAGGTTTTAGTTGTAATTTAGGTTTTCATTGTATTTTCCAAGCCTGTGATGAATAACGATAGCCATTGACCGGTTGCTAATATGGCATATGCACGTGTTTTATGTTTGGGAGCCAGTCCTGATGTGACAGTCCTGATGCATAGACACTGCCTAGGCACAGTTTTTCTTCTTATGGGTGGTATTAGGTATTGAACATTCAAGCATCATTTGAACACTCAGTGACTTGTCATATCCCTCCTAAATCTTTTGCATTCTCAACATGGGCAATTATTTCTTTTAGTGACCTGTTTTCAATTAAAAAGTGATAAAATCAGCCCTCAACAAGTTTATCATGAACTAATTTCAAGTGCTCATGTATTCCAAAAAGTGTGTCTGAGGCAACAGTTAGAGGCTCATAATAAAGCACAAAGCTATGAACCCCTAGAAGAATCAAATGGGAAGGCTCTCTTGAACAACTGCCTGTGCAGAGTTGCTTCTTGTCATCCCCAAGAGAACTGGTTTCCACTATGATTTAAAGTCTCTGGATATAGTGGAACTATTTTTAGGAAACATATTCAGCAGAACTTAGTGCTCAGGTCTTCACATAGGTTAGTCTGAGTAGCCTCAAGAATGTATGCAAAACTGTATGTGCTTACTGTGAGACTCAGTCTGACTTTGTATTTAAAAAATTCAAATGAAATTTCAGGAAGCTCTAACTGGAGTGCTAAAAATTTCCGTGTTGATTTTTGGGAGCTTGAGCCATCTTATAAATGGTTCATGCAGTTAATGCTAAAGAAATAGGAATTTTGAGTTTCACTCCATGGGAAACATATGAAATCTGTAACAGCAGAAGGAAGACCAGTGTGCCTGGAAATGATAGATTCAAATTTTCCTTGTTAAACTATTAAATTGGTCTGTTTTCCTCTCTTTCTGAAGTTGTCTTACATGAATCTTTTCTATGCTAGTTGTTGAGTAAGTGGTGAGAATACTAAAATATATGCATCTATATATATAAATATCTACATTGCTAGGACAAATGTAACTTTAAAAAAAATCCTTGTTTTTTGGATTAATGGTCTTAGACTACTGTTAAGATTCGTGCTTCCCAGTCATTTAATATGTTGGAAGTTTAATCAAGGAGTATCAAAGGATATGTCTTTGGCCAGGGGAAAATAATTTGGCAAAGGAAAGGTAGGAATGGTAGAGATAGGAAGGCTTTTAATATGCTCCCATGAGACAGGACAGAAAGAAAACAAATGCAAAAGAAGACTAAAGGAAAGAAAATAACCATAAGGGAGAAAAAATTAAAGGAGAGTACCTAAACTGAAAATCCATTGAGGAGAGAGAATCATCTGGGAAACTCCGAAGGGTGGGGAATGGAAAACTGGAATTAGGAGGGGACCTTAAAAAAAGTAAAGCATAAAACTTTGTCCATGCTGCCAATTTTGCTCAATTTTGGCTAAGCTGGGTAAACATTTTTTCTGGCATATCTAGGTGATGGCCCAAATTTGTTTGTTACAAGTACGTTGGAAAAAACCTTCCAAAAATGCTTTTGCCTAGTCTCATGAATTGTGCTAAATCATATTTTTACTCTGAGTCAAAAAAATTTGGTCCCACAGAGGCCAGCTAAACACCAAGGCAGATCAGACAGTTGGATTTCACTGCTGTTTTTACATTCTGTGGTTTTAGCTGTGGGGATGTGGCTTAACTGCAACATCCCGCGAGATCTCTGGGGGAAGAAGCACCCCAAGGTAGCATTCTCCAGCTCTGCCAAACATCAGGAACAGCATAAGCAAGGGAGATTCAGCACTCAATGCTCTTGATGTCTGCAGTGTAAAATCACAACAAAAATGCCTTCAGCAGAATATAACACAAAGAAACCAAAGACACAGACAGTCAGTGTGATTGTGCTTATTCTACACAACAAGCCATTCCAGTGATTATAAACATAATTTTATTATTTCTTCAATGTCTAATATTCTACTGCTTCAATTCGTCTGAATGTTGCAACTTGAACCTGTTTGTTTTAGTTGAGCTGAGAAAAAACTGGGCTTCTAAGTGCAAGTCTAACTCTTCTTATGTCAGTTCCAGCATGTACAGAAGAACTAATAAGGGATGTGTTATGTGGATTCTGGCCATTAGAAATATGGTCTATATCTGTGGTCCTTAGGACTCACAGTGCTCCATGGGATGTAGGGCTTTAGCTTCAGGCAGCTAGCTAAAGGCATCTTTGTCCTATTCAGCCATATTTCTCTGACATGCCTACACTGAGAGATAATTGAGGAACAATGGTGAATTGAGCCACTCAGCCTTATTTTTCTGACAATCTGAGTACCTAAAGATCCTTGTGCTGTTACTGGTTGTTTTGTGATAGCATCTGTGACCCCTATTCAGTATCCAGAGCTCCACAATGCAAGGCAGTGTGTGCATACAAAGAATGAAAAGATGGCCCTTGCCCTTGCTGACTTCAAATATGGTTTATGGTTCATCCGGCAACTCAGTATGTCAAACTGAGCACCAAAACTAATGGTCAACAAAATCACAAACCGCTTGAAAACAAACTCAGCTTAAAAAGACCACATGGGTCACCATGTAAATGTTGTCCTGTTCTACACTGAAAACATTTCTGACTTTTGATTGGCATGTTGATAAATTCCTGCAACCCACATCATGTGACAAAAGGGCTAACCCAACATCCAGCATTCCTAAGTGCTCATAAATGGGATCACACTTCTTTACAAGCTCTCAGAAAGGTAAGATATATTTTTTAATTGACATATTGGCAAATAGGAAGGGTAGATAGGGAAAACCAAGAACAACATATTTAGTTGCAGTAAGTGCCCAAAACAAATATTAGTGCTTTATGAGTGCTGGAAACAATTTGAGCAATCCATTTTTCTTACAGAATTATCTAGCCATGAGCCATTCCCAGTAGATGAACAGTGCCCACCAGTCTTTGCCAAGCAAAGGAAAAAGGGGAAAAAACTTTGCACTTAAATGGCTGTGGTCCTTTTTGGGTTTGCAGTAGTTTTGCAAAGCAGTGTTCACAGTCATTTGTTCTGTTTTCAGCAGTGTCCTTGACCATACCCCCTGCCAGTAACAGGACCTTTAAGTCCAAGAGAAAGAAAGAGCTTTTTTTTTTTTTTTTTTAACCCAACTAGCATAGGATGTGCTGAGCCAAAATAGAAATAGCAAGGTCAGGTCAGGGCAAGGCCCTGCATTTCATTAGCCAGGCCTAGCTAGGAGTGATTAAATATGTACAAGAGGCTTTGAATAGATCCAGGGAGGAAGGATGACATTGTGGAATACAGAAAAATCATTCTTTGGTGCTGTCAACTGACTAAATACAGGATGGTACGTAATTAGAGAGATAAAAAGAATTTATTCTAGTTATTTAAATTCTGTAGAAGAGAGGGGATTTTTTAAATTTTCTGATGAGTGTTTTGAAGAGAAGGAGAGGAGAGTCTGGAGAAAATGTGTCAGCCTGGCTTAACAGAACCCAGGTAGCCTTGAGATACATATTGACCTAGCCTGTAGTTCTCTTGAGTTTAACTTGATGAAGACTCAGTAAAAGGACAAAATTATATTGGTAATGAAATCAAGGCTCTACTAAATTTTGGAGGTGCTTTGGTTGGAAACTGATGACCTTCAGAGCACATTGCACTGTCTGTTTCATCAGACATGTTAGAGAATTTGAAAAGAATGGAGCTTTGAAGCTAAAAAAGTACTGTGTGTCGTGCTTTGGCTACCCAGCTTGAATTTGCTTTCGAGGCTGCCTGACTTAACTGACATTTTATAGCTCTATTGTAATTCTTGTATGGCAATAGCATTGTTGCATAGGCACCTAGGAACTGAATGCCCACAGTTTGTAGTCCTTTCCTTAGATAATACCAACCTAGTTGGTTGAAACTAGAATATATTTATGTTTATCTAGAGCACCAACAATAATGCCTTTGCAAAATTTCTAGGGGCTGTTTTTTTAAAGCAGCCCATAGGAATTTGAATTTCCACTTCATACTTCTGAAAGATGATTCCTGCAACGGCCTTAGTGTCCTGTTGGAAGGTCAGTTCTCAATCAGCTGGGGACTTCTGCATACTCATTTTTGCATGAATCTACCTTAAAACAATGTGAAAGCCTGGATTTAGTTACAGTAATGCAATTTATGTATCTAGACACAAGTGTATTTACAGTAGTCTAAAGATATTTGTATCATACTGGTTGGTTCTTGTTACCTAAATATTATATTTTTCCTTCTGGTCCAATATGTCTTGACTGCCTGAAAATTATTTTCTTGGGCAGTGTTGTATCTTCTTCAATTTATTACAGTAAATATAAAGCTTATAAAAAATCTTTTGCTTTTCTGGAAGTCATTTGATAGTTGAGCTGACATTAATGGTCAGTTCACTGGCAGAGGTATATAGTTTGATTTCTATGTTTTCATGCTAAGATGTTAGATTGACAGCCCTGGGAACAGAAATACTCAACTAATTGCCCAAACATGCAGCATATTGCAAACTCTGCCAGCCTTTCACAGTGATAGTATCTTGATCCTTGAGCGTGAGAGCATATCTAAGCCTTCAGAGGGTATTCAGTGCTGAACTTGATAGGCCCAAGAAATACTTTTTGTTAGCTCTCTTCATGATTCACGAAGGTAAACAATGACCATGAGTTTCTTTTGTAAAGCTATTGAACAGCCAGCCTGTCAATAATAGCTCCAAGTCACAATTAACAAGAGCTACATTTCTAGCTATGGTAACTTTATTCTGAAAGGCTGCAGATCCCACTTTCCATCCCAGGAGTGAACACTTACTCCTGGTCACTGTATCTCTCCCTGCTGTTCCATTACCAGGAATGACCAGTTGTGGGCCTGCAAGTTTGAGTCACACATTCTTGGCAATTTCTAAACTAGCACTAATGTAAGTTTATTCTCTGAGGCTTAGTCAGAAGCGATATTTGTCAATAGATGGTCGCTGAATCAACACTGCTGTTCCCAATTACCAATCACAGCAAGTTCTAACTGCTGACTGATTGTGAAACTTCTCACTCTTTCCCTGACCATTCCTGCATCTGCTCTTCTCCTCTTTCTCAGGTTTTCTGCCTCCTGCTCCTCTCACCCAGGACCTTCCCCATTTCCCTCCTCCCTCCCTTCATCCACTCGTTTTCCATTTTTCTCTCACTCCTCTTATCACTTCCATTCCTTCATGTCCCTATTCCTGCTGCTCTCCCTTTCTTGCATTACATTTTTTCCTTCATATGTCTCCACATATTTTTAATTTATTCATCTTCCTACAGCTTCCTGTTTCCCTCCCCTCATTGTCACATGGAATAAGTAACGGTGTTATGAAGATGGGGATGCTACTAACAGCATTGTATTAATCTATTCTGCATCATTCCTCTGTCTTATACTCATAGTTTCTTCTTACTGGTTGACTTACTGTTGATGCATTAAATCTATTAAATTTTATTCTTTTTAATTCCTTTTTATTAGAAGTCTAGGGGAAGGAAGACCGGCAGTAGGGATCTATTTATTTGTCCTTTTCTCATCCCATGAAGCCCAGGTGGTTCAACTGTGGACTTTTTCTGTGTATAAGAAGGGGTAGAGGCTCTGCCTTGAAAAACTTGGCTTTTTTTTACCTTGAGGTTTTCTTCCAGAGCCCTTTTTTAAGTAAATGGAAAGGAGTGATTTTCTTGTACACCAGCACTCTTTTTCTTTCCCTCCTCCTCCCTGCTCAGTCATGTCCCTAATTAATTGAATTCCCTATTAGACCTTTTGTGAGTCATTTCAATTACCCATTAGTGAAGCAGCCTGGGATTTCTGCTGTGTTTTCACTCATCTTCCTGGAATTTCTCTTCTCCTCCCTCCCCCTCCTTCCCCTTTTAGTCACTCTGATCTGTGAAAAGTATTAGATGGACTTCAGTGCCGAGTGCCTATATTGTTTGCAGGCCCAGCTGCATACTTCTACACTCTGCCTTGTGCGTCACAGCTATTCATCTTGTTTTGTACTTGGCTCTGCTGCAGATGCTGTAAATATGGTAATTTTAGATTCCCTGATTGCGAAGGGTTGCAGGGCGGGTCTAAGTGGTAAGAGCACTGTTTGATTTACACTAGTTCATTCTGGTTTCTTAGAGTTTGGAGTTTTAACGATACAACCGAAATGAAACATGGTTGTAAAGGCAGTTTCTTTTTTAGGGTTAGGAGAAGGATAAATATGAGGTTAGCTTTGTGTACCAACATACAAAAGTGCTGCCCCAGAAACTCTAGGGAGACTGGAAAGAAAACATGAGATAACTTCTCAGATTATTATACAGAATGCCTTCACATACAGATAGCTGCAAAACATGGATAGATCTGTAAAATGCAAAAATGGAAAAGATCCAGGACAGAAAACTGTGAAGGGCAGATCTGTAAGTTGAAAGAAACGCCATCAGTACTGAAATACTGCAGACTTACGGAAATCCCTGAAGAACAGCTTATTTCTAGAAAAGTTTTGAAATACTGGGTAGGACTGTAACAGGCAACGTGTATTATATTTCTGAGGAGAAGAAGGCAGTGATAAAGCTAGCTTGCTAAAATTATGATGAATGCAGTGACTACCTGAAATCCAATATATGGAGAATCACATTTCTATTCTGAAATTGAATTTGTACAGCACATGAATCTTTCAGGCTTGGGGTAATTCTCAAGTGATACAGAGAGGCAAACAGCATCGCTGGGAACCGACCTGCTGGAAATGTGCCCCACGCATCCCAAGTTACAAAAGTAATTTACAGTGCTCAAGCTATTATGATACTTTCATATTATTATGATGCTTGTCCCTGTGAGGTGAGAGTATTTCAAGACAGAACAAACTTTTGATAATCAGGCTGTTGTGAGAAGGCTCTCTCTCACAGCTTCCCAGGGGGACCTCATTTGTTGAACTGACGGGAAGTGAATTTACGAGGGTTCCCTGCACATCAGTATTCATGGGTACTTTTTTTTTCCTCCTAGCTCTTTATCCAGTCAAAGGAGAAAGGAAGGGAATGTTGTGAAAATATCACTCAGTACAGACAAATTAAGATGTTAGTAGGAGACCTACTGGGAATTATTTTAGCTTTAGTATCTTGAAATCTTGGTCCCCTGGTAGGCAGCAGTGGATATCAGAGCTTCATTAGATGACTCTGGAGTTCTGCCTCTTCACAAGGTGACATGACTTGAGTTGAAACTGTAAAATAGAGAAAGGAGCTAGTGAAGGGTTGTATATGTGAGCCCCTTCTTTCTTTATGGGACATGTAGCAGCAGGGCCCATATAATTACCGAGTTTTCTATTTTCATTTCTGTTTTGATACATGAACCCTAGATTTAGAATATGTCTGCTAAATCCCTCTACACCGTAAAAAGCAAATAACAAAGATGAGTTTAATTCCCCTTGTCTCATAGAATAGAATCATAGAATCATAGAATCGATTGGGTTGGAAAAGACCTCCGAGATCATCAAGTCCAACCCTTGGTCCAACTCCAGTCCGTTTACTAGATCATGGCACTCAGTGCGATGTCCAATCTCAGTTTAAAAACTTCCAGGGACGGTGAATCCACCACCTCTCTGGGCAGGCCATTCCAATGCCTGACCACTCTCTCTGTAAAGAATTTCTTTCTAATATCCAGCCTAAATTTCCCCTGGCAGAGCTTAAGCCCGTGCCCCCCTTGTCCCCTTGCTAACTGCCTGGGAGAAGAGACCAATCCCCACCTGGCTATAACTTCCCTTCAGGTAGTTATAGAGAGTGATGAGGTCACCTGTAAGCCTCCTCTTCTCCAGACTAAAGAACCCCAGTTCCCTCAGCCTCTCCCCATAGGTCTTGTGTTCCAAGAACAATTGTCTCAGAACAATTGAAGGGACTGACTCAATCTCTGTACACATAACACATACTAGTGATTGCTCCAGTATATTCCCATTTATAGCATTTCTCTTAACAGCACTTCTTTTCACTTCTACCTATCACTGGTTGTTCTCTAAACAAGATTCACTCTTGGCAAAAGGAGTATAACAGGTGTGACATGAGAATCACAGTGCACCAATGTAGTTTTTAGGATCTTTAGTGGTTATCAAAGTTACAGCTATCTAATACCAAAGTTACAAAAGCACTCCCATTAGATGTAAATACAAATTTAAATATCATCTGCCATCTGACCAATCTTTTTTTTGCATGCTGGCAAATTGCTTAATGGTTTAGAGAGAGAAACAGTGCAAATGGTTAGTTGCTCCTCTGAGCTGAGGACAAGAGAGCCCATGATAAGTTAGTAAGTAGGGAGGGAAATGATGTATAAGGATAGTGAAGTATGTACGGGACATCAAGGAGAAAAGAATTCATAAAAAAGGGATGTTTTGGGAAAGAAGTTACAGTGTAATGACGGGGAAGATAAGATCTTAGTAGATGTATTATTTTTGGAAGAGGGAAAAGGGATCAAATTGGGATAATCAGAGAGGTCAGCGAGGAAGAGATAGTTTGTACAGACCAAGCATTTAAGCGTGACTCTTCAGGTGACATGTCAGGTTTGAGATCAAATTAGGTTGGATATAATATTCACTTAAGTGAGCACATGTATGTAAAATACATGTTCAAAAATACTTTACAGAGCTGGAGTCAACACTATCTAGTGCAGAGAACTCTCAAATCTTCCAGACCTCCCTAGACCTTTCAGGAACCTCTCAATACTTTCTTTTATTCTCAAATTAACTTTTCTCAGGTCTTACCCCCAACCTCACTGGCAGCTCTTCCCATCTCCAAGTTGCCTAGTACACATGCCAGCTTTCAGGGGTTCAGGCTTTATTCACGTGCCACTTGAAAGTACCCTGACATATAAATTCACAGGGTGAGCCCATTGCCAACTCTCGTCCTTCCCCTACCTGTTGCTGCAGTGCCATTTGATGCATGAGAACAATGTTGAAAAGTGTGTCTCACCCAGTGTTCTTAACTGGGTTAGTATTTGGATGTGGGTTAGTCTTTGAGCCAGGTTAATCCAGAGTTTCCTAGGTCTGAGTTCTGTTCTAATTCTTCTCTAGAACAGATGTCTAATGTAGTTCAGTCCATCAGTTGGGTTGCAAATGGCAGGTTAAATCAAATACATGAAACACAGTCATTTAACTGAGCATGCAGTATATAGGTGAAAGTGGGGAGAAATCTCCCTCTCAATAATTCTCTTCCTCAAAAAGAACTTGTAAACAGATTTGTTTCTTTTTAAAAATAAATTCTTAATCATGCTACTTTTTTTTTTCATCTAAGCAGCTGCATGGCAAAGGTATGGCCTAGTCATCCATTTCTCCATGGGATTTCTATTTGATTTTACACACAGTCAGTGCTTGGAGAGAGTCAGTTTGCATTCCTCTCTCTCTCCATTATGTTGTGTGCTTAAAGGGTTTTGTGTGGGCTATCATGCTTGGCTCCCACGAGATCCCACATCTGGTAAAGGATAGAGTGTATGACCCCACTCCCAGCCTCTTCCTTACTTCCAGCCTCCCCCATTATCTGAGAAAGTTAAACTAAAAGCAACATGTATGATGGCAAAGGTCCAAGTTTAAAATGTGTCCATTGTATGTGTTCAGTTCAAAAACAACATATCAAGGCGAGTGCAGTCCTTACAAGTAGCACCCCTGGGCCTTCTTTTATTCCAAAGCAGAGATATTTACCAAAGGAAAAGAGGGAAGTGACGGGGTAACAGAGTACACATGTTGTGAAAATATGCAGGCAGAGACTGGAGAAAAAATAACATTCTGTCACAAGTAGCTGCCTTGTTCCCCAACTTTTTTTTTCCTTCAGATTAGAACCAGCCATTTCTTGTGCTCTTTCAAGCACCTTCTGTGGTTTCCTGACAGCTGGCTGGAGAGGATTAAAATCTGGCTTGAAAAATGGGCCATGGTCATATTATTTTCAAGAGAGGAGAAGCAAAAATTCCCATAATGGTTGAAATTCACAGGTTTGAGTTTCGGTGGGTTGTTTGGGGTTTTTTTAGAAAATCAGTGTTAGATATTTTAATATATAACTTTAGTTAAAAGTTATTAATAAAGAACAACTAAAAAGTCAGCTCTTCATTTCTCTTCCCTCTGTTTGATTTATAATGGCAAGCAGTATTTTGTGTGGAGTATCCTACCCTTTTTCTCTGGAGTGTGAGAGGAAAATGTTCAGCTTCATAAAAGTATATGGGGGGTTCTGAAAATATTTTGTTTGTTTGTTTGTTTGTTTGTTTGTTTTTAAGGATATGGTAGCACTTCACTTGCAAAAACTGTTTCATTAACAGAAAGATAAGACTGAGCAACAGCCTGCAGGCTGGTATTCTTGCTCCCAGCTGTCCTGAGCCTGAACTGAAAATACCAATATAGTCCCAGCTTTACATTAAAACAGATGGCTTCTGTTAGGAGTTATAAACCTTTCTGGTCTTTTGTTCTTAACAAATTCTCTTTTTAAAATATTTTAATAAGAGAATACTGAGTTCACAGAACTGGTAACTTATTTGACCTGAATTTTGAGGCTCGAGGGACCAGGGTTCGCTACCCCTTCAGCCAAAGGGCACAACCCAGAAAGGTAGTCCTGTCAACTAGGTTTAAGAAAAGAAAAGAAAGAAAGCAGAAGCAGAGTGAGAGGTACAAGAGAAAAACGTCAGCAGGAGGCAGCAAGTAGAAAAAGTCAACTATCATGCCCTGCTATATGAGGAGAGTCAGGAGAAAAGTCCTACTATAGTAGAGTGCGAGGAAGAAGAAAGTGTTGATTGACTCTTGACTTTTAAACAGGTAGACAAACAAACTACCCCAGGCAGTGGCCGAGCACGACTAAGACATATACAGGGAGGGGAGGGACTGAATGAGTAGAGAACTGGAACCGTGTTACCTGACCAGAGCATATTCTGCATCAGCAACTTTGCATCCTCCAGGATGTCTTTCATAGCATCTTTCTTCTCTTAAAATTAATAGGGTGTTACGGTCTGTTCTGCAGAAGAACTAGAATAGGGTCAAAGGACAGTATTGTCAGTGTTGTCCAGTCCATCCGTAACACTTCTAGAGACTCATTTAAGGGCAATTTTAGTAAGGGTGTTTTTTGTATTGTGAACAGACATGCTCTGAGGACTGGAATGGAAGCCCATTCCATACGGACCATTCACTGAATAAAGGGATTTTTGATGGGTAACAGAGATGAAAATAGTCATCAATTCTCACTCAAAACTAACTCCTTAAGAGTGTGAATAAGCAGCACAGTCTAATGGGTAGAAGATGTTTGTGGAAACTAGGAGCTCCTTTTTAATATTTGCTCAGCTCTGGACTTGTGGAATGACAATGGATAACATCAGTGAACATTTTCACAAAGTAGTTAGTAACATTGAACTACTTTGTAAAAATGTGTGGGGTTATTAGTTAAGAATGTTTTGAAGATATCAATTTCCATATTTCTGGTTATTGATTGTGACTATGCATCATACTGTGTGGTTTGAAAGAGATTTGTTAAATTAATTAAACAGATGAATGTTTCTCTTCATATCCCTCGTGTCCATGCTACAAATGATAAAAGCCCACTGATAAGAAATTAAACTGATTGAGTCAAATTTTCACATCACGTCACTGAGTTGCACTGATTTCTTTGAAGCTAGGCCCATCACTAATGATCTGGCGTAATAGGTCCAATGTCTTTATAAACAAAATTTATAACTATAACATTTGTCAATTGAGAAGATCTGCTGTCATAACCTATGTCTATTTTCATAGATTTCTGCACAAAAATCATTGTAAAAGAGTGTATTTTATAGTCTTCAGTTGTAGAATGAGCTCTTTCAGTGGTGTTAACTCTCCCACATTCACACCAGAAAGTTGACTTGGCTTCTGGAAATAATATTGAGTGCCAAACCAGATTATTCCTACTGTGTAACTGGTTTTCACCTGTTTGGGGTTTTTTGGTTGTTTTTTTTTTGTATGGAGCATTAATGAAAGAATACTTCTTGGAATAATTTAATGGCTAGAGGAAGGTAGTGCTATTCATGGCTTTCCTAGGCAGTAGCGTAGGTACGCTCTATCTGTAAAGAAACCTCCCTGTCAGAAAAACGGGTGTAAGAATATTACCACTTGTGCTGGTTTCCACTTTTCAGGCTTTGTTACTCATAAGCTGTAATATTAATGCTCCAAATCACTACCTATTCTTATTACAGCACCATTTTTTAAAAAAAAAGTCTCTCTTTTTTTTCTGGTTTTGGTATGATTGACTGTTATGCCAATAACACTGTTTTTCATATGACATACTGTACTCACTATTGTTTGAAATCATTATTAGAACATTTGACAATAACATTTTCTTTCTGAACTGACTTGTGTTTTTTCCAGCACTGTTTTTTTTTTTTTTCTTTTCCTGTTTATCTAAAGTAGTTAAAGGAAAAGACACATTGCGTCAAGGCTGATAGGACAAGAATTAGACCTACTGTATGCGCTGATTGCATTCAGGCTTACGAACACTTCCTTTCTTCTCCCCCATACTCAAAGCCAGCTCTCCTCCATTCTTTGCAATGGGCAGGATATTGAGATTTATAATAATACTTTCAAGTATTGGGAGATCATGGTACTTTATAATTTCTTTACAAAGCCTGAACCTGAGGAAAATAGGTACAGTGATCATGAGGATGGAGAGCTTCATATTCCCCACATTTCAGGTAGTGTGTTACCCTGGGAACAACAGTAAAGGAATACGAGGTGATTTGGTGCTTAGGATTGGTTACAATATAAAATTTGGTTTGTGCTTAGTGCAGAGCCAAATTCTGAACTGATTTAGTCCTACTGCATGCATGTTTACTCCTGCATGGGTATGGATATAATGGAAGAATTTGCCCTTATGGAGTTGCAAAGAATTTGTTAACAGCTGGAAATCCTACTGGTTTAATTTAAATAAGTTTAACAGGTTTACTGGAACTCGTGCCACACCCATGTTCGTCCTCTGTTTAAGCTGCATTTCACTAAGTGCTTACATAAGAGTTTGCAATAGTTTAAGTAAATTGGATACAAACTGTGCATTTACTTGAAGCAGTGTAATTTCCCTATGTAAACAAGAGCAAAGTCAAAACTTACAGACAACCCTCTTCCTCTGGACGCAGCTGGAAGGTATTGCCGAGCCCAGTTCCCACAGTCTTCTGTTGGCCAGCTTCAACTGCTCAGCCATGGATGGGGTTTGTGTACGTACTCCCCAGTACATTTTGGGGTGTAATGTAGAGGTGCATTAGCTCAAACCACTTGCTTAAACTGATGTGACAAATCCTGCCTGGAAGTGCTCACAGCAGCAGTTCTGCCAGCTACTGGGGAGACAGCCCTGAGCAGGGTAGCAGATAGACGCAGCTGGAGGGCAGCACTCTCTCAGATTAGGGCAGCTGTTTGCAGAGCGAGCATCTGCCCATCGGCTAAATTGCACACAAGATAGATTCCCTTCAATCAGCTTATTCACACTTTACCCCTTACTAAACACTTCAAAGTTGATTTGATTTATGAGTCAACGAGCATCAACTTCTATTCACTACTGTGCCAATACTCAAGCTGTCAGATGTCATGAGATTTGTCTGCTGTAAATTGTTTCCATTTCCCAGTTAGTGCAGAAAATATTCAAGAGACCAGATTTCAGTTCAAGATCCAAAGGGACTCCACTTGACATTTCTCTTTGGCGTTTCTTTACTGTCTGTAATTCTAAATCTAGAATATTTTTCCACTGCTACTTTTCAGTTTTACTCTTTGCTTGGTTTCCTATTGTTGACCAAAAGCAGTGTGTTTTCTTTCCACTACCTTCAGTGGAAGTGGGGCAGGGTCCATTTACCTCTGTGATAACCAGGAAAGATCTTCTATAAATAGCTGAAAAGGCACTTTAGCATTAAGAAGGAACATGTAGGAGCTCGTGTGACTGAAAAGTGGATCTCAAATAGTTTCTTTCTGTATTTTCCCAGGGTTCAGCTGCATAGCAATTTAAACTGCTCAGTCTGCTGTGCTCCTACTCACTCAGCTCCCGGCTATGTGTTCCCCTATTCTTCTGTTGCTCTGGTACCGGCACTTTTCTGACCTGAATAGTTGCATGAACTGGCTTAAACTAGCTGAAAAACAATCTTGGGGGATTTTTTTAGGCTACTCAGCTGAGACTGGTTGAAGGTGCCATGGAACTGCATCTTTAGAAAATCGTACATCAGTTCCTCTAAGCTTTCCAGTTACATAAAAGGCTGCTGGCTGCTGCTGTTTCCAGGACAGTTTGGTGGCCTGCGTTTCACAGCTGACTTAAAAACGCAATTCTCCATGCAGCCAGGGCCTTCCATAAAGATGAAGCAATATATGTTCTTAAAACCACTGAAGAGTGTCTCTAAGTTAATTGCTTTATGGGCTGTTTAACATCATGAAGAGTTCAATTTCAGTAGAGTAGTGTAAGTCTACAGACTTACATTATTAGACATTTGACTCTATAGGATTGGGCCTACTTTGTCTCTAACAATCATGGATAGTTTGAAGGCATTTGCCTTTCAGAAGTCCTAGCAAGAACAGGAGTTAGAGTTCCCTTTGCTGTAGTCTCTTTCTTTTCCCTTGCAGGAGAGAGCAGTTGATCACCTTGATTCTCTACGTAAGGGATCCGCATTCTGTGTTGACATACAAAATTTTGGAGCTGCATACACATCTAGGAAGGGACCTAGTACTTTACTCCTTCTTAGAGACTGGATGTGGCACTCAGTGCCATAGTCTAGTAACTGTGGTGGTAGTGGATCAAGGGTTGGATTTGATGATCTCAGAGGTCCTTTCCAACCCATCTGATTCTATGATTCTATGATTCTTCTCATCTTTAGTCTTCCTGGTAAGAGTCAGTGGTCCAACTTGAGGTCAACTACGGAAAACCACCTGGAACCTTTGTTGTTGATGTCAGTAGAGAAGTGGGTGATAAGGAGTTAATGGATGGCTGTGTTTGTAAGCACACAAACACGCACAGCTACACCAGAAGGCAATACCAGAAAGCATTTACAACCAAGGCATTGCAGAGACACGAAAGCCCAGGTAGTGACCTCCAAAGGAAGTTCGCGTGTTAAGACCAGTGCAGACATAGGCATGGAATTGCCCCTGTTATCCAGGGAGCAGGAAGCATCTGGGTATATAACTGTGTCCTAAGTGATCTGTTAAGGAGTTTAAAGTTGTTTTCAATGTCTTTGGTCCTTTGGACATTTGGAATTGCTGTCACCTTATCATTGATGGGCTTGCAGAAATAGTCACACAATGATTGTTGCAGTTGTCTTATGTCTTCCATTATAAAACACTGTTTTCATCTAATTATAATTTACCATAACATTTGAGCCAAAAATGCTTAAATAAGGGACTTGTTTCTGGGTGGTTTTGATGGAAAGTTTTTTCAGAAAGTTTCTTCAAAATTTTGTATTGAGTTATGAAGAAAGTAATTGTCTTACAAATCTTGAAAGCAATTCTTCTTTTCTAAGAAGCTCTGTGGCCTCCATTTTTGAGTACATATTGCACATTATTTATGGATAAATGGGGTGTTCGGAGAAAAAAAGGAAAGAAGTTTTATTTTCACATGAAAATTTGCACAGGTAGTCATATTCTAAGTATGTTCTAGCGCAAGCTTGAGTCCGTTTTCTAACTTTTTCTAACCTTTCTCTAACCTTTAAGAACTGTTGGGTCACTGGAAGGTAGTATTAGGACATGGGAAGTTAAGATGTATCTCCAGTTTCACAATACCCCTCTGGGCATCATGAAGGAACTGGAATGGAAAGCAGCAAGCAATAAAACCAGGACAGTGATGAACTGAGAAACTGTTGAAGCAGAAGACTGTGGAATTGACAGCCACAATGCGGTTTAAAATTGCTGTGGCATAAGAGGACATCTATGTAGGAAGATAGAGCTAAAAAGGACTCATTTCCAGACCTTAAATGGATGCTGAGGTTTTTGAATCTTGTTATTTCACTGTTGTGTAGCAATTGGTTGACAAGATATTTGCTTCATTTCCCTCTTATCTTTAGAAAGAACACTCTGCTTCCTATTTGTGCAAGAAATTAAAAGTATTTACCTTAGATCTAAAGTTATTGAAACCCTAAAATACCAGCATTTTTCTTTGATGGAATGCAATTTGACATTTTAAATTAATCATGGCCTGGCTTCACGAACGAAGATTTCGAAGGGCTCTACCCACGCTTGCTACAGGTTCACTGATGGCTGAAAAGGTCAATGCACGACAGACAAGTCCGGTTGCAAAAGGCACAGCAGAAAGACTCCCCAGGTGGTATCGATTGGACGCGATTCTTTCTGCGTTGTCTTTTCTCCTCAAGAGTGATCTTGCGTAGGTTCTCAAAGGAAGCAGCAGCGTTATAGATGGTTTGTCTCCAGGCCTCCCGACTGGAGACCAGAGTAGATCAGTGATGATGGTCAATATGATCAAGGCTGAGATATTGCTTCAGGGAGTCCTTGTGTCTCCTTTTCGGGGCTCCTCTCTTGCGGCAGCCGGTGGCGAGTTCACCATAGAGCACGATCTTAGGGAGGCGGTGGTCCTTCATCCTGGAGACGTGCTCTGCCCAACACAGCTGTGTTCTCAGCAGCATGGCCTCGATACTTGTGACTGCAGCCTGTTCAAGAACAGACATATTGGTCACATAGTCCATCCAGTGGATGTTTAGGGTTGTACGGAGGCAGCATTGATGGAACCATTCTAGGAGTCGCAAGTGGTGGTGGTAAATGACCCATGACTCATATAAAAGAGCAGATTTAAATTAATAGGTGTTTGACAATGCTAATCCAAAACCTGGTATTCTGATTCTAGGATTTGATGTCTGATGCAACTGAATCTCAGTAAATTTGGGGGAAAAAATGCCATGTATGGCAACAAGTCCAAACCCTGATGTCTGTTCTGTGGAAACAGTAAAGGCATCTCATTTGTGAATTGTCTGAAGAAAGCAGTTCAGTAGTTCTGTTTAGAGCAAGGGGACTTTGGGTGAACTACAAGGCAAGAATTCTATGTAAATAACATTTTAAATTTTAAAGAACTCTTTGGTAAAATTGTATCTACTTCTTCAGTACAAACAAGTTCATGGTAAGGTCATCTTTTTACTTTGGTAATAACTACATTTGTTTCTTTCCCTCAATTTCTTTAAACTTTTGGAGTGCTTGTGAGTGTAATTTGAGTTTGACGTAATTCTAACAATCATAGAATTTGCTTCAATCTCTGGCTATTCTAAAATGCTCTGTTTTGATATTGGCAGCATTTAAACCCTTCTCATTTTCCCCCTAAAACTGGAAACTATCTGTTGATTCGTGAGGGTAAAGAGTAGCCTGAATTGATAAAATTGTCTTGGGAGACTAGAAAATTTATCATGAAATGAAGTTCTATTAGCATTTAAAATTGTCTTTGGCTTGATTGCATCTCAAAGTTTACCGGAACATACACAAATAGTTTCTGGTTCTAAGAAGTGCATAGACCTCAGTTTTGCATATGGCCATCTCTCCAAACCACAGGTCACTAAAGAATGTTGCTGTGATGTTTGGCTAGTTAAAGAAGGGCAGCATTTCTAAAGCAGACTTGTGGTTTTATCCCTGCAGTAAGAAGACTGAAACATTAGAGAGATTATTTTCTTTCACATGTATTATAATTTTTTTTCCACAGTCTGAAGCAGCAGCACCTGTGTAACCTTATTTAACTGCCTTCACACATTTTTCTTTCCCTCAACTAATATTCTGCCAAAGTGACAAACTTTCCTCACTTTGAACTTCAGAACACCATGAAAGCTGGCATTTCTCAGTTGTGTCCAATACTGTAAGTCTTCTATGTGCTGTTCATTGGGAGCTGTCATTTTCTTACTACTGGAAGAACATGACTGCTATAAGACAAGAATAAATCTTAGAAAGAATCTGTTGCAACTTGCTAGAATTAAAAAAAAAAAAAAAAAAGGTTGATACATATAAGAATCTATTGTTTGCTCAGGCCTGAGTCTTTCCCGGGAATGGATCACTACAGATAAGTTGCTAGTGTTCTTTGATTAAGAATTTTTTGTCCAGTAACATTTTTTTGTAACATTTTGAGTAACATATATCCATAAACCTGAATTCAGCATTAACAAGAGGATCTTGGAATTGTTTCCTTACCTTTAAGTTGACCAAAAAAAAAAAAAAACCCTACTATATTTTATAACCTTTAAGTCCTCTTTCATCACCTGGGAATCTGAGGGATGTTCATTCAGTTTTTGGCTTCTCAGCTCATTTTGCTAATGAGAATGCCACTTAGACTGGGGTATTTGAAACCTGCATATAAGTTCACCAAGGACAACAGAGGCCTGACTCTTGTCACATATTTAATTTGTCCTCTCTGGGACACTCCAGAAAAATTTTAATAATCGTTGTTTCATCTGAACCGAGGAATCTTGTCTTCATTCCAGTTCATTTTCCACTCACAACAATCTATCTTCTTCTACCTCTACAGTGATAGCAGTTCATAGCAAATTATCTGCCATGTGCGTAAGTGGCATTCAGTTCCTCACTTGCTGCTCTCTGCCATCTGGTGAAATTGCTTTGCTATCTGTTACTTTTTATCCAGTCTAACAGAGCTGACTGCACCTGGAATGGCCTAGAATTGATTTCAAAGGAATCCAGGTCTATGAAAAGATAGGTGCAAATTCCTAACAAGAGAAGGCAATTAGTAGCCAAATTCAGTCTTCTCTTGAGTCCAAAATACCTGCCTTCCAGTGATCAAAAGTCTTATTTTTAGGGTGACCAGCTGTTTTGTTAAAGCTCTTACTGACATAGAGAAAGGAATTTGTTAAAGTACTGATTTTATTTCCATAGTATCACTTTAAACATGAGCCAACTCTATGTTTTCCTGAGAACCAATGAGGCTTGAGATTTTTTTTAATTAAAAACCAGCTAAGGTGGGGTTTTTATTTCGTTTCCCGTCGAATGCATTTAAAGCATCTCTGTCTCCAGCTGGCTATGGGAGCAGAGCCAACCCATAATGGTTTCAAGCCCAATGTGTGCGTAGGGAAAAGGGTTTTCACCTGATTGATGACTCTGAAAGTGTTTGCAGCACAGAGTGCTGAAGCTGGTAGGACTGGAGTTGTTTAGACGGTAAGAGAGTGGATGTGTTTTTCAAAACCTGGCAATTCTTCCCTGTCAAATGCAGTAAATGGCACATGAAGGGTCTCATTTCATCAGCTTGTGGGCACTCTGCTCCATGAAACCTTTTGAAGTGGTTGCAAGAGGTTGAAGCTGAGGTTGGTTGAATTTCCTCACTGTCCTTTACTGTGGCCTTACAGCCATTTTTTCAGCTACACTGTCATAAGTTTTGCTACTGAGCTTAGCTATCCTTTAGGACTTTGCAGGAGTAGGCCTGAAAATTAATTGTTCACTGTGGTATTGCTTAATGGGAAGCAGCATGACACTGAAACACCTTCCACAAACTTAGTGTCCTTTTCAACTTTACATAATATTTACTGCTACTCAGGCCTCATATTGCTCCAGTTTTAGCTCGATTTCTTAGGAAATTCTTAGTGTCTCTGCCTGATCTATTACACAGTGGCTGCATTGTCATTTCCTTAGGTATGATAAAATTATTGACCAGAGAGAATTAATCTTTGCTTTGAGGCCTTGTGATCCTGCAGTCATCTTTATAGCACCTCACTAGTGGGAATGCTTCCAGCATTATGCTGTAGAGGAGAAAAGGAAACATCTTTGTAAAGGAGTCTGCTCTCAGTCATCACATGTGGGTAGGAGTGAGGTGTATTATGCTCAAAGTTCACAGGTTCAAGGAGCAGGAAAGAGGATAAGTTGTTAAGCAGAATGTGAAATGGCCCCAGGGTTGCACTTTGGAGGAGTTGACTTCTTTTTGAGTGAGGAGGACAAGACATCCTTAGGAGTACTTAAAAGTATTAAAAAGGTAAAAGAAATATGGAGACTAGAAAGAGGGGAAGGACACTGAGGAAAGGACAAAGGGCAGGGTAGCATAAACCTTGCTCATTGGGATGTGTGCCTGTAAAAATGCGGCTGGATATTTGAAAATGTGTTTTTCTGTAGGTTTTCATGTTCCTGCTTCTCACCAGCTTAGAAGCTGCATGCATGGCGTGTTCCATGATAGATTAGTGCTTCCGTGTGGAACCATAAATCGTAGACATGCTTGGAGATGGCCAGGTGGCAAGAAAAATTATCTGAGCTTTATCAAAAGCCAAAAATTCAGGGAGACAAATGTTTGGTTTCAGTTCTGCGCAGATGCTCAGGTCAAGTCTTATTTTGTCCAAACCACTTCCCCTACCCTTAGGCATGATATTTTCAGAGTGAAAGGACAGGCAAAGCCCAAGGAGATTCCAGAATATGGCTTGTTTGCAGCTGGCTGGAGACGGAATTCATCAGCAACAAAGCAAGACTTGCTCTTCTCCTGCAGATATAGTGAGAACTTGGACTTGTGCACGCACAGAGAAGCGTGCACAAGCATGCATGCACACACACCAGAATAAACCAGTTCTTCTGTGTCTGCTGGGCAGGCTTCAGTTACAGTATCTGAAACCAGAGATTTCATTTAAGCCATTTGGACTGGGAGTGCTGTAGCCTTGCCTACCTCCTTCCTTTCTCAGCTCTCAGCCAGAAAAATCCTCCCCCTTGCCACCCTCCCTTTCCAGCACACACAGCACAGAAAGCAGAAACCAACCCAAGCTTGCCTTTGCGGCTGGGACTTATCTGCCAGAACACACACATGTAGGTCATCCATGGGAACTCAGCAAAGTGTTGGATCAACAAGAGCACTGGAGGGGGGGTGCAGGGCAGGGGGAGGAGAAGGGATGGAATCTTTTTTTATCATCATTATTATTATTGTCTGCTTTTTTAGAAAGGAAAAGGAAGAAAGATTACAGCAGCTTTTCTATCAAATGAGAAGATTAGCATGCCGTGGATGCTTTGCAGGGGCGTGATGAGATTTGCAGCAGATGAGTTGGTTGCTAGGCAATGCTAATCAAAAGCAGGCTTTCAAAACTTCTGTGCTGTGTGGGCCCAAAAGTTATCTA